>CAMRHE010000683.1:0-272500 GCA_947044405.1 Leptodactylus fallax | reverse complement strand
ATGCACCACTCTAGGGCACCGTTGCAGTGTCCTGTGAGGGTTCCCTACTTCTTCGGGCCTCTTCGCACCTCCTGAATGACATCAGAGACCCCAGTGGTCCCCACATGGTGTGTGTTGACATCATGACCCTTGCCTGTGATTGGACTTCAACTGTCCACCAGGGCAACTGACGTCATTAAGAGGCTGGAAGAGGCCCAAAGAGGATATGGGCCCACACCATTGCCATGATAGAGCCCAGGAGAGGTGAGTATAACTGTTTGTTAGTTTTATACACTTCCTATGGGCCTCCGTTTATTATACTCTGTGGTCTTAAGACTTAGTGGCTTGTGGATGGTGAACCTCAAAAATTTCAGGTTTGGCCAAATCCAAATTTTTTTGGAAAGTTCCTAAAGAACCCGGCTTGTTAAGAACTGATTTGCTCATCACTAAGAAATTCAAAGACATTATGAGCTCTGCTGTATTCTATATTCAAATGGTGGGACAGTTTTTAGTTAAAAGCCCTAGAATTCAGTATTAATTTGCACTGAAAACCTCGCGTACTTGTTTTCACCCCTTTAACAGATGTAGAAAAGTTTAACCGGACTAATAACTGCGATGTTAACTATACTGTGACACAGAAGTCTAACTTGACTAAATCTGTATTATGTGTTTTTGACACCTTTTTCACCTAGTCCATCTATGGGTTTGGTTTATTAGGAACTGGACATGATTTAATATTCAACAAAAATTGTCCTAAAATTGTCCTACAAAATAAGCCAACTAATAGGTGGTATAAATATAGACTAGATAATCTAAAGAAGTCCCAGATTAATTATCCAGTTTTAGGCATTGAAATAAATCTGGAACATTTTTAGACTAAGTCTGCACTATCTAAATCTTAGCATTAGTAAATCATACCCAATATTTCAATTGTATTGAGAATATCGTGGCTGTACAAATACCCTTGGAACTGCTACAATTAAATTTAGCCAATTTTATAATTTAAAAGGAATATATTACCAATTTTTTACATTTATTTATTAAATCCAGAAATAAAATATTTCAGAAAAACCTTAAATCACTTTTTATAATTTGATTTTATTTTCTGATTGTAGATTTTTTATTCTATTTTCTGCACATGATTATGGGGTCGGCCATATTGTCTAAGCTTCTACGTTAAGAGTATTTTTTGATATACTTTACAGCAGTTCCATAGGCAGCAACATTGAGGTCTATTTGAGAGTTTTCTAGACATGCTTTGTGCAGGGAGGGGAATAGATAAGCTGTGAGACCCCAGGAGCTCAACCATGTCCAATGTACTTTTCCTCACAGTGCTGTGATTGGCTGTAAGACAACTGGCTGCAGCGGGAGCCTCCTCCCACCCCTGTCCTGTTTGCAATAGAACTAAAATATTGTTAAGTCATGCTCTTTACTAAGACTCACTCCTCCTGTGGTTTCCAAATAATATGGAACAGTTGAGGAGATTAATATCTTTACTTTTTGCAGGATTTCTACAAGACTGTGTCAGGATCGTGCAGGAAATGCTGCAGACTGATAAACAGTCAGGGCAAATACTGTATATTTCTTGTGGACTTCCAGCATTCATTCTAGGTTTATTGTTAATTTTAATGTTAATTAGGGTGAACTGATTAGTTTAGAATTGGATTTGACATAAAATTTCCAAAAATTTTGGGTTACCTGAAAGACAAAACTTTTGGGGTTCATCGCCCCTGAAATGTTATTATATTCTGGGGTCTCTTCTGACTCCAGACTATAATAAGTAGAAGCCCAGGGGAGGTGAGAGAAAATAAGAAAAACACTTATACTCACCTTTCCTCGTCTCTCCTGGACATCCTCATATCTCCTGGAGATATTGCACGACCCAAAGTTACCGCTGATTGGGCCGATTCTCAAGATGCCTAGGATAGGTGAGGCAAGGTGAGTATAAGTGTTTGTTATTTCTCCTTACGTCCCCTGGTCCTCCTTGGGGTCTGATGAGACCTCAGAATATAATATCAGCAATTCCAGTTCTAGCCGAATAAGTTCAGTATGAAACGAATCAGAGGGCTGAACCTCCAGAATATTCTCAAAACAAATCTAGTGAGGTTCGCCCATCTCTAGTGTCCATATTGATTTGTTTATTGATTTATTGTGAGTCTGTCCTTACAATCTTGGTGGCACCACGTAACCATTTCATTTTTATGGAGATGACGAGTACAGGAAAATAAGTTTGGGATATTGAATTTCAACGTGTCCAACACTTGTGTTCTCAAGAGAGAGAACTAAGCTGCCACCAGGGGTATCTGTCAGCAGCTTACTCTCCTTTCCTCATTCAGGACACATGCACACTTAGCCTAGCTGAGAATGTATGTGTGGTGATTGGAAGAAATAGATGGTGAGTGACCATTGATCCTGAAGCAGCTATCTGGCCTGCCTGTATGATATGTATATCTCTGATCTCAACATAGACTAAAATATACCTCAAATTTCTCCATTTTCTGAGTTGATTTTGGGTAGCAAAAGTAGAAATACAATGAAAAACTTATTTATTTATTAAAGTAAATATGGACATACTTGTATGCCTTCTCCTACTTATAGTTTCTCAAGGATTTCTTAATAAAATTATGTTTCACTAATCTCATGTTAAAAAGTAATCTACAATGAAGGGCATCACTATATATATGGTGTAGAGGACACCCAGGCCATGGTGCCTATGGGGGCCCAAAGCCCTCACTGTCACATAAGAAGACACCAATATTAAAAATGGCACATGTTAGATGAGGGGATGTTATTACAGATTTTGCATTAGGGCCAATGAGTCTTAGATTACATCTCTATCTTTAGTTTGCATCTTATACATTTTAATGTTGTCCCTTTAAATATAATAAACTCATGGTGAGCCTACAGTCTGCATAGAAGAATTGTGTTATAAAAATAATGGAACTGCCACTCATAATACTAAAGAGGAACAGCGGCTCGGCAATGGAAATTATTTTTAAATTGAGTCGCTCTACTTGAAGGCCTTGTAATTGTAATGTTTTGCTAGAAAATGATCTGATTGTTATCTTTAATTCAATCAAGAACTGGAGATGAGTAAGATTAAAAATTGCAAAAAAAGGGAAAACCATATAAAATTCCAATCTGATGCTTCAGATAATGCCAGAACCAATGATGAGAAAGCGTGTGAGTGTTTACAAGAAAAACTTTGGAAAGTTAAAAAAAACTGTTTAGAAAACAGGAACAGAAATAGTTAATAATATTCACTTTATACTATTATTACTAATAATAATAATAATAATAATAATAATAATAATAATAATATATATTTGGCACATCTCTGGCTGTCTGTGTGACAATCTGGCAGAGATTTGCAACAATTTCTGGTGTAGGTAACAAAACAACTATTAGGTCGTGGTCCGGAAGACCTACCCACTATTCACACTAGATCTTCAAGGCTAAGCCCTAGAGATGGGTGAACCTGAAGATTCATTTTGCAAGAGTATAATAGGTAGAGGCCCAGGGGAGGTAAAAGAAAATACCAAACACTTATACTCATCTTCTTCCCTCTTCTGGGCATCCTCATGGCATCCAGTATTCCCTCTGCATCTTCTTCTGGCCTTTTCCAGCCTCCTTAATGACATCATGTGCCCCAGGATCACCGCAAGTGTTGTGACATAAGTGGACCCCATGTGATTGGGCCTCAGCGATGACACCGGGGTGCATGACGTCACCCAGAAGGCTGGAAGAGGACCCATAGGAAGCATTGGAGAACGTGAGGATTTATAGAAGAGGCATCCACTCAACAGGATATAATAATTTCACTTCTGGTTTGTGGGTTACAGAACTCAAAACTTTTGGAAAATATGGGTTGAATCTGGTCCCATCCAAACCAGTTCGCTTATCTCTGCTATGGCCCTTAACTGCAGAAAAGCTGCTTTTTTTGTTGCAGATTTTGCTGCATTTTTTTCTTTTTTTTAGCCAAACCAGTAGTGGCTACAAAAGGAATGGAAAATATATAAGAAGCTCTTAGACTTTTGCCTTCTGCTCAGTCCACTTCTAGCATTGACTGAAAAAATTGCAGCAAAATCTGCAATAAAAAAAGCAGCTTTTCTGCATCTCAGGGCCTTAGCCTAAGGACCCCATGTTGTGGAATGCAGCTAAAAAAGCTACGTAAAAAACCACAGCGAAAACACCCTGCATTGTTTTTCCACAACGTTTTTTGCTGCATTTTTCTCTGCGGTTTTCTTCCCTTATTATATCAATAATAAGGGAAGAAAACCGCAGAGAAAAATGTGTGCATGGGGCGTGCAATATTATTCGGCCCCCTTAAGTTAATACTTTGTAGTGCCACCTTTTGCTGCGATTACAGCTGCAAGTCGCTTGGGGTATGTCTCTATCAGTTTTGCATATCGAGAGACTGAAATTCTTGCCCATTCTTCCTTGGAAAACAGCTGGAGCTCAGTGAGGTTGGATGGAGAGCGTTTGTGAACAGCAGTTTTCAGCTCTTTCCACAGATTCTCGATTGGATTCAGGTCTGGACTTAGACTTGGCCATTCTAACACCTGGATACGTTTATTTGTGAACCATTCCATTGTAGATTTTGCTTTATGTTTGGGATTGTTGGAAGATAAATCTCCGGACCAGTCTCAGGTATTTTGCAGACTCCAACAGGTTTTCTCCCAGAATGGTCCTGTTTTTGGCTCCATCCATCTACCCATCAATTTTAACCATCTTCCCTGTCCCTGCTGAAGAAAAGCAGGCCCAAACCATGATGCTGCCACCACCATGTTTGACAGTGGGGATGGTGTGTTCAGGGTGATGAGCTGTGTTGCTTTTACGCCAAACATATCGTTTTGCATTGTGGCCAAAAAGTTGGATTTTGGTTTCATCTGACCAGAGCACCTTCTTCCACATGTTTGGTGTGTCTCCCAGGTGGCTTGTGGCAAACTTTAAACAAGACTTTTTATGGATATCTTTGAGAAATGGCTTTCTTCTTGCCACTCTTCCATAAAGGCCAGATTTGTGCAGTGTACGACTGATTGTTGTCCTATGGACAGACTCTCCCACCTCAGCTGTAGATCTCTGCAGTTCATCCAGAGTGATCATGGGCCTCTTGGCTGCATCTCTGATCAGTCTTCTCCTTGTTTGAGATGAAAGTTTAGAGGGACGGCCGGGTCTTGGTAGATTTGCAGTGGTCTGATACTCCTTCCATTTCAATATGATCGCTTTCACAGTGCTCCTTGGGATGTTTAAAGTTTGGGTAATCTTTTTGTATCCAAATCCGGCTTTAAACTTCTCCACAACAGTATCACGGACCTGCCTGGTGTGTTCCTTGGTCTTCATGATGCTCTCTGCGCTTTAAACAGAACCCTGAGACTATCACAGAGCAGGTGCATTTATACGGAGACTTGATTACACACAGGTGGATTATATTTATCATCATCAGTCATTTAGGACAACATTGGATCATTCAGAGATCCTCACTGAACTTCTGGAGTGAGTTTGCTGCACTGAAAGTAAAGGGGCCGAATAATATTGCACGCCCCACTTTTCAGTTTTTTATTTTTTACAAAAGTTTAAAATAACCAATAAATTTCATTCCACTTCACAATTGTGTCCCACTTGTTGTTGATTCTTCACCAAAAAATAAAAAATTTATATCTTTATGTTTAAAGCCTGAAATGTGGCAAAAGGTTGAAAAGTTCAAGGGGGCTGAATACTTTCGCAAGGCATTGTATTTCTTTGATTAAACGAGGGGTACCAACAATTTTGTCCACGTGTGTATGTACCCTAAAATGACACAAATGAAACTATAACTCAGCCCAGAAAAAAAAAAAGGCCACAAGTAAAATGTTATATCAAAAGTTAAAAACATAACAAAACTGTATAAATTTGGAATAGCTGTAATCTTACTGGTGTAATAACATAATGGGTCACAGTCATTCGATTAGTGGCTGGTACATCTTTAATACTACAATTTTACATAACATTATAATATTCTGGGTAGTTTTAGTAGTTAGCTCTTGGAGTTCCCATTCTTGGGGTTTCCTAATAAATGGGTGCCCTGTGTAATTTGGCATCCCTAAAATCAGCCCTGTGTAAGACTACCTTTACAAGGTTGTGCTAAATGGAAAAAAACGGTCCATTTTCCACAGCCGTTTTGCATCCATGGGACACCTGTTTTCATGGATCCCTCATGGACTTGAGTCTATGAAGGATCAGTGGAAAAACTTCCAGAAATAGGCCATATTTAGGACATAAATATTGACATGTGAATAGTTTAATTGCGATCAATGGGAGAGATTTATCAATCCCTCTGTTCCAGTTTTCCAAATCCAGAGACTCTTCATAAGTCACTTGTTCCGTGCACCTGTCTGGGCCTTTATTAAGACTTTATTATGACATGCCGGTCTTACATTTAATAAAAATGGCCAACACGTGGCTGTTTTTGACGTTTTTGTGAACAGACACTAAAGCTAGATAATGTGTAGCTATTTGATATAAAAAAGGGACCCTGATAAACCAGCCCTCATCTACTCGAAAATGATCAGAAATGATCCGGGCAGAACCTGATGTTTACAGTTTGGGTTGTTTTTGATACAATAGTTGCCATTTGACTATAGTATCAAAAGTGGACACCCTACTAGGTCAACTGTACAAAAGTAGAAATTGAGATTTGGCCAAGTCTTCCTATAGTCCTATAGTCCAGTCAAACCAGACAAAGATCCAAGCTCTTGACTTGGGCCACAGATATGAGAACCTTTCCACTATGTACAGTACATATATATAAAAAATGATTTTTTTTTTTTTTTTTTTTGCCAGGGGCAACAATTTTCATGGATAATTCTTGTAAACGTGGGCTTGTCCCGGGAAATTAGCAACAGCTGGCAAGCATTTCATTACCTCCATTTGTCTTCTTTTTATGGGAATGCTTTCAGATTTAATATGTTCTCTGCTCTGGCTCTCGTTTTTACACTATAACATTAACATTTGTGAATTTTATATATAAATCTCCATGCATGTTTCAGATGTCATTCTAGGAGGAAAATTAATTTTACAACTTTTAGTTTAATAAAAGGCGGTCTGCTTCATTGCCTGTGGAGTAACATTTAATGAACACTTTTAATTTACTCCCCTAAATAATAAAAAAGATTATTATGATGTCATTAAATTTATGGTAACATTAACAGATTATCACCTCGATTGTCATTAGATTACATTTTCTGTCAAAGACTATTTCATATTGTGACAAGTGTTACTTATGATTTACAAATTTGCCTTATTATTTGACTTCAGGGCACTCTGTAATAGAAGTATACAATGGTGTGAATGACAGATGTAGGGATGACAGCGCTAACTCAAATCCTTATACAACCGATAAAGGGGGGTTATGAGACGAAACAATAGGTTTGATTTATTTTTAGAAAACACCACTTTTGTCCACACATTCAAAGGCTGAACTAAAAAAAATGGATAGATGCTCGAGGGTCATAGGGTCCTGAAAAGGCTTCAGCAATATATTTCTTTCTGTATGAGACTGTATGCTGTGAGAGGGGAGGAGGGAGCACCCTTATGAAGACGTCTGCTTCTCAAACAGAGCACAAAGTCCGGAAGTGGAATCACATCACATCGCAAAGCAGGGGTATACAGGATGCAACGTTTTGGCAAGGAAATGTTCTTATATGTATAAGAATACAGTATATACGTGTGTGTATGCACCAATATACATATAAGAACTTGTTAGGTGCAGTCAGTAGTCTCATAATAATGCCATCATTACAGGTGTGGTCACCTCTAACTTAAGGACTCCAGTTTCTCATGAAACCAATTCAATAATACCATAATGTTTATCACATAAACAAACCATTGAAATGCTGCAAAACACTCTACAACCACTGGGTGGCCACTCAGACACTCAGATACAGAGTCTGAGCATCGCCGCTATTTTTTCTTTTTTTTTTTTCTTTTGAGCCATGGGAAACATTAATGAATGACACATCTGTATGGAACGACACTATAAATAAATAATGACACCGTATATAGATGTAGCAGAGTTAAACTTCACACCTTACACACTAACAACACTGACACAGAGTCTTATCACTGGTATGTCAATGACTTTGCTGTTAATATATCTTGCGGCAGCAAGTTAAAAAAAAAAACTCAAGGTTATCTTTGCTACATCTATGCCATAAAGAGCCATACAGATTTTGCTTCCTAAAATATTGTTATACATTGCCCCATAAAATAGCACTGTATAGTAGCAGTGTATATCTCAACTATCCCCAGTCCACATCTGTATACAGGAAATGTTGTTTGGCTAGGCAATGCTCTGTGAGATAATTTACCACCAGCAGCTGCAGAAATCTCTGTTGTAGTTTGCTACAATATATCAGTCTGAGGTCCAGGCTGTTTAGCTCGTAGAGCATTGCCTACGCTGGATACAATCCATTTCTCCTCTAACAGGAAGACTACAGTAAGTTTGCATGGTTTTGTATCAATTTTTTAATATATATATATATATATATATATATATATATATATATATAACAGGAGTGTTCTCATTCACTGGCTACAAGCAGAAATCTTGGTGAAGAGTTAAAACAGAAAATATGTTTTAAAACTGCAGATATTTTCCATTTATAGAATAATTTATTTAGGTAAAATTGGAACATTCCTCTAACCACTTCATTTTCCTTGGTTCATGATTAGATATTTTTGAATGTATTGATTTGCTGTTTTGAAGGCGATAATATTTTTTTGTTTGTTTGGTATATTCAAATAATTGCATCAGTTTCTGGTACTAAATAGGGCTTGATTTTATATCATTTTTATGTTTGCACACCTCTTTTTGAATATATAGGAAAATATAAAAAAGGGAATATAAATATAAAAGGTAAAATATTTCTGTTCAATTTTTTTCAGTTTTTTATTATTCTTATTATTAATAATATTATTATATTTATTTATATATTCCCCTCTTCATTATATAATTTTTATATAGGTGGCACAAAGTTTTATATCATGAGGGTCAGGGCTAGAATTTTTTATATGAATGTGTTTTATTATTTTAAATGTATTATAAATGTATTTATATTTTTGTACGCATTGTGCTTTAGTCATAATAAACCTTTGAGGTTCAGTATTATTATGATCATTTACATAATAATTATTATTATTATTAGTAGTAATAGTATTATTATCAGGTATATTCTAATTATTATTATTAGTAGTAGTATTATTATCGTTATTATTATTATTAGTTGTAGTATTGTGTCCTAGTATGTCCTTGCAAAGTAAGTTGCCGATTGCCTGGATGTATATAGTCAATGGGTGGTCGGCAAGGGGTTAAATATAATATTCTGTATATTTTTATCCCATGAGAACTTGAGGACTACCAATGTTTTACCCATATTACACCCGGCATTGTGATGCCATGTTGTCTTATAGCTACTTTCTTGCACTCTGAGATCTTGCTCTACTATAGAAAGTCTAAATATTCCGGTGACAATGACACGGACATAATTGCTGGGAGAATAAAGTAACTCGACAGCATTTAGACATTTTCAAACTTTGCAGCAGAATTTTATAAATTGAAATACACACTTCCAATTTGCCCCAGGCGAGTCCACAAAGTATTTACACTCCAAATGTTTGATGTAAAAATGCAATTAGAGTCTGAACGTGTCATCTCCAGTCTAAGTGAATCACATGCTACTCTAAAATGCCAGGCCTTTGGGCTCCAATCAGCTCTCCCAATCTGTTAGAAGAAGAAGTCTTGTTCTATTTGCATTACAGTGACAGGTGATTTTCTCAAGCTTGAAACTTGTACATTTCTACTTGTCAGGCCAGGCCTTAAAGGGATGTTTCGAACACTAATATATTGATGGCCTATCTTTAGGTTGAGGGTCCGATACGCAACACTCTCACCAATAAGATATTTGAAGAGACCTAAACATTTGGACAAGTGATGCAGCCTCTTCATGAATTGCTAAGCACCGCACCTTTTTGTTTCATAGTGCCTGCATTTGATATTGCTGCTCAGTCCCTCTCTTTTCAGTAAGGCTGAAACACAACCGACCATGTGACCCATGAATGTGATGTCACAGATCTGTGAAGAGAAAGTGTTATTTGCACAACCCTTAATTGAAAGGGGTGACAGACCTCTGCTTAAAAAAAAATTCCAACGAAAACACTTTTTTCCAGCCATATACCCATCAGTTGATTGTCTGTCACACTCTGGCCTCTTTCACATATAGTGCACTTATAATTATACTGTATGGGGCCACTGTGCAGCATCATACTGTGGGGTCCACTCCGGTGTATTATGCTGTGTGCGGCCACTGTGAAGTATTATACTGTCTGGGGCCACTGTAGAGCATCATACTGTGGGGGGTGCTCTGAAGTATTATACTGCGAGGGACCACTATGGAGCATTATACTTTGTAGAGACACTGTGGAGCATTTTATACTTTGTGGGGAGCACCAGAGAACATTATATATACTGTGTTGGGCCACAGGACAGGAGACTATAAGATACATTGGGGAGGAAGGGGGAACACAAATTTTGCTGGTATGGGACCACAACATTTCTGATGGCAGAATAGAAAAAAAATAAGAGGCTGAATACAGGTTAGGAACATTTATTTTTTAAATGTGACTAAATACGGTAGAGGGGGGTTCTTGACAAAATTCTCTTCCAAAAGTGGGTTCTGCCTTTAGAAAGTTTGGGAACCACTGTTCTAAATAAATAATCTAAGAGACTATTAGTATATAGTTAAGGAAACTAAGCTGTGAGCTCCTTCATTATAGCTGTGTGACAGGGACTGTCTGCTCATCAGAAGTTAGTGACAGAAGTTTCTATCTCCCCCTGTGGAGAACCTGTGTGGAACTTTCCATTATACAGGATATCAGGGATCTGAGCATTAACTCCTGTACATGTTATCTGGTCAGAGTGAGAGTAATATGACATTGAAGAAAAAAAGGATTCAGAAACAAAGAAATAACTAAATATGGTAATGCTGGATGAATTATATAGATTAGGGGAATAGGAACATGAAAAAAATAACAGAACTGCGTCTTTAAATTCAGTTCTCTTTAAAGAAAAGCTCTTTAAAGAGAACTGAATTATCAAGATGAACTACCAGAATTCATCACATACCAACATTTTCAGCAGTTTTTGTTTCATACACTATTTTTTGCAATAAACTTCCCTGTTTCTGTTGGCTGCTTGTTCTCAGTGTGTGTGTACTGTGCCCAATACTTTTGCCAGTAATATGTGCAGGAACTTTCTGCCCCTCAGTTCCTAGTGCCTTCCTTGGCATATATGTAATGTATCCAAACCATCTACACCATCTCTTCTGAACTCATGGTCTAGACCTCCAATTCCTTGTGACAGGGTAGCTGCTTCCCTGGACGACGTGGGCCAAACAACCCATTGGATGGACTCCATGCAAACTGAACTCTCCATATGAACTACTCCAGAAAGGCGGGTATGCCACTCTTATACAGAGTGGCTTCACCCTGGCTTAACCTAAGAATCAGGCCGCAGTAAAATCGGGGTTATACCATACAACATGACAAAGTGACTTATCCCGTGGTACAACAGCTAAATGCAACTACAGATCTGTATGCCACAGAAATAATCGCAGATGTAGTCAATGCACTCACTTTGAGCTAATTCTACTGTATCTGATTCACATTTTTTTTCCAACAATGTTCATTGAGTATTAGTACACTCATAATGGAATCATCGATGCACAAAAATAAAATAATTTTAGGTAAAGCGTTTTACACTTTTGGCAGTGATCACATTGGATATTGTATGAGTACAATTTAGTTGAAATGACAGTGATCATTTAACTCTTTCCATATCTCATGTACCACTCATATAGCACGTCAGGTGAGATACATCCTTGCTACTAAAAATTCTATCTCTGGAGCTGAAATCCTATTACCATTTTAAATCAGAGATCATATCAGTACACTAGATGCTATAGATTCAGAGATACAACCATCTGAAGTACCCAACCTACCCATAGTCAGTAGGATAGCTGTATGGATAGGACACAAGTCTTCCTAACTGTAAATGGCAACTAGGGGAAGTAAAACATGAACTTAGTTTTGGTTATGTTATTCCCTTCGTCTCATATTAGAGAGGGTACAGATAGAGCAAAGTTTAACTTGACACTTGTGTCTATAAGTTTATATGGTTTGGAGCAGAGTAAATCCTGATGTGACTCCTAAGAGAGTCAGTAAGAGTCCTGCTTAGGTCTTATTCACACAAATGGGAAAGACAACCATGTGATGGCCATTTTGAATCATGCATGAGTTCAATGTGCTTTTAATATGTCCATTTTTTGAAGATCCATTTTAATGAACCATCAAAAAATAGAACATGTCTTATTTTTGTCCCTTCTCATGGATTAGTCAGTAGATAGAAATTTATGAGATATCTGTGAAAACGGGTCCCAGACAGATGCCAAACGTCTGTGAAAAAAAAATTAATTGTTTCATCTGTTTTTCACGGTTGTCCATAGTCATGTGAATGTAGCCTTACCCTGTCTATACAGTGACTGACAGCTTGTCCTGTATATAGAAGGCTGTCAATCTCTGACTGTAGAAATGTTGACAGACATTGATATGATTTAAAGCTGACTTTTAAAAATTTTACACAAAAAATTTTTAAATTTTGCATTTTGCTCATGAATTTTGAATTTTATACAATTTACTGAATTTTTAAACACCATTGATCTTCATTTGAGTAAAATACATAGAAACATGTCACAGTATATATCAATGTTTACTCATAAAATGATATACCCTTTTATATTTATTATATATTTTTATTTTTAACTATCATTAGAAAGTGTGGTATAAAATGTATGATGAGGTTGTTAATTCATGTAATCCTTATAATATACACTCCAGCGCATCTAAGAGACAAAACTAAACAATTACTATAATACAACAAGAGTTTAATCTCTATCTGCTTTTAATTATAGAGATTCCAATAAAATTCACAGTACATTAATATTTATAATGAAATATTATTTAAAAGTTTGTAATTTTTTAATTACATTAAAACTTTGGTAATTAAATACAAATTCTAATGAAATGAAGCTCCGGCAATATTTATGAGTACATTCTTATCAATTTGTTAGATAATTTCTCTTCTAAAACAAGTAATGTTCTTGCTAAAAATAATTTTAATCAAAATAAAATATAGAGTAGGACTCTCCGCGTTTACTACATCCAAACCTGAAAAAAAAAAAAAGATCCCTGATTTCCAAAAAATAAATTAGATTGAGTGTTCAAATGCTTTATCAGTTCCTTGGCACTGTTTCACTAGATAACTAGAGCAAAGTGTTTGTGACACTTCCCTTTAATTTATTAATGGTCATTTACCATAAATATTTAATGGCAGTAGAGCTAGTGCTATGAACCCTTTTCTCTGCCAGGGGTTTCGGGACAATTTGGCCACTATTGACATACATAAATAACACCTAACTTGTATTTAAAAAAAAAAAAAAAAATCATATTACTGTTTATCCCCAGGCCAATATTTAAGAAAGTCCCATAGTTTATTGATATATACACACGTGGATAAAATTGTTGGTACCCCTCGTTTAATGAAAGAAAAACCCACAATGGTCACAGAAATAACTTGAATCTGACAAAAGTAATAATATATAAAAATTCTATGAAAATGAACAAATGAAAGTCAGACATTGCTTTTCAACCATGCTTCAACAGGATTTTTAAAAAAGAAAACTCATGAAACAGGCCTGGACAGAAATGATGGTTCCCTTAACTTAATATTTTGTTGCACAACCTTTTGACGCAATCCCTGGAATCAAACGATTCCTGTAACTGTCAATGAGACTTCTGCACCTCTCAACAGGTATTTTGGCCACTCCTCATGAGCAAACTGCTCCAGTTGTCTCGGGTGTGAAGGGTGCCTTTTCCAGACGGCATGTTTCAGCTCCTTCCAAAGATGCTCAATAGGATTTAGGTCGGGGCTCATAGAAGGCCACTTCAGAATAGTCCAATGTTTTCCTCTTAGCCATTCTTGGGTGTTTTTAGTTCTGTGTTTTGGGTCATTATCCTGTTGCAAGACCCATGACCAGCGACTGAGACCAAGCTTTCTGACACTGGGCAGCACATTTCTCACTAGAATTCCTTGATAATCTTGAGATTTCATTGTACCCTGAACAGATTCAAGGCACCCTGTGTCAGATGCAGCAAAGCAGCCCCAGAACATAACAGAGCCTCCTCCATGTTTCACAGTAGGGACAGTGTTCTTTTCAAGATATGCTTCATTTTTCCATCTGTGAACATAGAGCTGATGTGCCTTGCCAAAAATTTAGATTTTTGTCTCATCTGTCCATAGGACATTCTCCCAGAAGCTTTGTGGCTTGTCTACTTGTAGTTATATATTATTGCTTTTGTCAGACTCAAGTTATTTTTGTGACCATTGTGGGTTTTTCTTTCATTAAACAAGGGGTACCAACAATTTTGTCCACGTGTGTGTATATATATATATATATATATATATATATATATATATATATATATATATTTTTTTTTTTATTCTTGTTTTTATACATGCCTATGCATTTAGAGATAAGATTTTGTAATGGAACCCATGGTGCCACCTAACCAATTTGACTTTGGGTAACTCCCAAGGGCGTTGTCTAAGTAGCCTCCCCAGTTTCCACTCTTTATCCCCTATATGGGGACCTGGACTGAGCCTACCATGTCCCTACCTCTCAGAGCTGTCTAAACAACATAGAGATGCCGCTGCATAGCACCAGGGGTTAGGTAATAGAATAGTCTAATATGGACAAAGTTTGTGGGCAAGCAATGTTCAGAGTTGTAGACAGACTGAAATCAGGGTGGGTAGCACCAATTCAGTAGTCAGAGCCAAGCCAAGGTTGGTAACAGGAATCAAGCAGATCAGGATGAGCAGACAAATTCAGAGTGAGGAAACAGGTTAAAGGCCAATACACAGAAAAAACATGAGAATATATAGTATAAGCAAGCAGAAATCCTTGCAGGAACAAGCTAAGCTTTTCTATATTGTTCAAGCACTGTGCTGAAGGTTGTGCAGATTTCAATAAAGGCAGATTTACATAAAGGCACACAGAGCTTAGTTACTGACAAATCTGCTACACTAGAAAGATTGGTTATTGTGAACCATGAATCAAGCAAAAGAGCTTTCAGAAGTTCTTAGAATACATTATACAGAGATACATGAAGATGAAAAAGATTACAAGGCCAGGGTATACATTCATCCCCATTAAACATCTCTTGGGATGCATGGGACCTGTATAACTGAGGTTATTAAACTGATTAGAGAGGTGGGATGAGATGGATGGGTCACGGCTTATGGTGGCATCTTCTGGGGATTTGGGCAGAGGGCTAGGAAAAAAAGGGAAAAAAATATTAATTTTCTTTACTATTTTATAAACATTTATTGTTTTGCTATAGGTCAGGGAGAGACAGTGGTATAGGAACTTATTAGACCATGTATGCCCTGCTAACACTCTCTATTCATTAGGGAGATACAGTGAAGGAAACAAAGCTCAAAAAGTTTGTCCTTTCTTATAAAGTGCATTCATTATAGTTCCTACAGTTCCTTCCTTTTTGTACTGATCACACAGATTATTGCTGAGCAGGGAGAAAGAGAAAAAAAATACTTTAGTGTTTTCTCTCCATTAAGGAAAGCTGAACGTGACCATGCAGATCAATGCCAGGTAGCAGGAGGAGAACTGTGCAGCTATGAATAACTGCAGAGTTCTCTCAATGACCAAGTGTTTTTTGAGCAGATAAGGGAACCAGTCAAGGGTCTTGCTAAAACTGCATCTTAGGCTGAAGACTAAGGTTGTAAAAATGCAATGTTTTTGCTGCTGAAGAAACGCTATAGCAAAAAATATTGCATTTTACAGTACCTGCAAAAAAATACCCCTGTTTTTAAAAATCACAGCATGTCAATTATAGTTGCGGAAACACTGGCTTTTTCCCTATAGGTATAATAAGGGCAGAAAGTCTGCAGAGAAAAAAATCAGTGAGAACGCAATGGAAAACACTGCAGAGGAAAATATGATGCGTTTCTGCTGTGTTTTTTTGCTGTGCTTCGCTACGTGAAACCTTAGCTTGAGAGTCAATAAAATCCAGCATGTTTTCTAATCCTGAACATATTCTTAAACAGGTGACATTAGTATCACTTGCTAAGTACTGTACCTTTTGAAAGAATAAGTGAACTTTCATGCTTGTATTGTTTTAATCCATTCTTCTATTCCATTGTACAGTAGAAATGAACTAAACACTAAAAAGGATCTGTCTAATGATGGATAACAATAGATCCCAATGGACCCCATTGACTATAAGGGAATTTGTTGGGTACCCCTTGCTTTTGCTGTCGCATGGTTGGGTGAAGAGATCATGCTTGCCGGACATTTTGTCTCTGATTTTAGAAGGATTCTGTGTTGGAGCCTCTGAAAGAAGCCTCTGATGCTGATGTAAATGTAGTCTAATTAATTTATTGCTTATATAATGTAGATAGCACTGAACACAGGGGCATAGCTAGAGGAGATGCAGCGGTAGCAGTCGCTACTAGGCCATGGACCCTAAGGGGGCCCCAAAAGTTTCTCTGCCACATAAAACATACCACTATTCTAAATGGAACAAGGTAGGTAGGGACCCACCACAGATTTTGCATTGGGGTCCGGGAGCTTCAAGTTACACCTGTGATTGAAGATGTAACTCCCAAAACCCCAGTGCAAAACTATAACACTGCCCCCTATCTAATATGTGCCAATAACAACACTGGTTACTTCTTATATGGCAGAAGGATTTACAAGCCATAGCTCAGGTATAACTTGATTCAATATAATGATTATATACATAAATAAAAAAAAAATTGAAAATAAAAATAATTTGAAATCTAAAACCAGCTAACGGCATCTACAGTTTAGAGATTTATCGTAACATGACCATGAATGCACAATCTTTTGATAAGCAACCCATGCCCCATCCCCTTTATCGTCTTTTCAAGCGTATGAAAATTGTGGCTCATCGTATCAATGTTGTGAACACATTAGGCTCATTTTACAACTGTAAATAAGTATTTGGCATTAGTTAATTGTGCTTTTATGCGGCTCAGCTACTATATCTCGGAACACGTCAGCCAAGCTGTTAACTACACACTTTGTTTCAGTGGATTTTACTTGCTAATTATCTTGGCAAAGATTTGTGGCATATGTGGGCATAAGAAGAAAGGTGAGTTCAATTACCTGGTTCTCGCTAACAGAGATTAAAAAAAAGCCTTTCATACATTTGTAAGATGAAAACAAATTGATCGTGAAGCAGAGAAATAACAACTTAGGAATCATTATTAACATCGGGAGCGAAGGCTTGTTTATTTAGTCACAAAACTTCTGAACTGCAAAAAGTGAGCTGTTACAGAAACTGGAAACTACAGGATCTAGACTTTGACTAGAAACTACTATATCGATTTATATATATATATATATATATATATATATATATATATATATATATGTCCTAATATTGCTTCAGAATGGTTTCCTAAGAAGTCGAAGTCCTTAACTAAACTGGAGAACCATTAATGGTGGATACATTTGTACAGCCAGTATGAACAGCTTTGATATATAGTTGCATCAGCGTTACAATTGTTCAGCCATCCATAATCTCCATCCTTCTAACCCCATGGTTGGCCCTACTTATTGCGGACCTACCGACTTCTCCCAAGAAATACAGGAAATTAATCTTGCACATAGTATCACATATAGACTAAATGTATGATGGCCATCAGTTGGCAGACCACATCAATCCCCTTTTCTAGAACTATATCAAAAATTGGGGAAATCCAACAATTTGAGATTTATTCAGATATGAGTCTCAATGGTCTGACTGGCACTCCATTTCCTAATGGCTCTGACTAGGACTGTCTCATTGTATACATATCCAGACTAACCATACTGATGACACCTTATTTTTTGTGTTTTCTCTGCTTGTAGCTATCTCCCCAGTTACCCCTAACAGTCTATGCTTAAATAACGAACACATATTATAGACTTAGACGCACCTCTCTTGTAATACAGCTTCCCTGATGTAGAGCATGGTTCAAATATTTTTTGTTATATCTCTCATTTTGACCACATATTTCCATCCTCCTTTATCACAAATTGCATCCAACTGCTACCCAATTCCCACAAGGATACCTGATCGATGAGGGTCTGACTGCTGAGACCCCCACCAAGGCCGAGAATGGAGGTCCTTTCCTCCTGTTGCGCGTTCAGCCTGAATGTTGTCATGACTGTGGGTGGACGGCAGTCCCATTCACTTCAATGGGAGTGATGGAGACAGTAAGCACTCAGATATCTCCAGCGCTCTCAGTGAAGTGAATATGAGCACCATACACCACCAGTCATGGCCACATTCAGCCTGGTTGCAGTCAGGCTGAATGTGCAGCAAAGAATAGGACCACCTCTTCTTGCCTTGTGGCATAACCCCTTTAAGCGATTGTCTAACTGCCATTTTGATCTTGCACTTTGGAGGTGTTCAGGGGTTCCACATGCTTATCTCTGCTGATTTTCAATATCACGGTGTGCAGGAGTAGGCTGGAAATGGTATCTATGGTCACTGTGGACATGGAGCTACACTCTCATGCATCCATAACCTGTAATGGCTCGATTCTGCCTACCTGTTATTTACCATACACTTATTTGAGTGCCTTCAATGTATGTATGAAGTTTTTCTCACCTTGCTACATGTGCACATGACAGTGTGACCACCTCCAGCAATAATGGACCTTGTCCAAACAGGATCTGAATTGGTTTAACAAGGATTTGTGGTGCAATGCCATTAGTCACTGCACTCTGGAATGTTTTTTCTACAATATCTTTTCACCTATGGCTTGTCAACTATCCTTTAGTACACTCTTTTGAACCTAACCTTTTCTTTTGTAATATATACCTACTTATATATACTTACATTTAGAGTTATCATTTACTGATGTATCCTAGAGTAAAGGATCCCAGAGCTTCTCCACATCCGTCAATGTATGAAACAAAGTAATGACCACAGCCTTATTTGTGGTTGCTTTGCCTTCCCGACATCAACCCTACAGAAGAATAAGTAGAGCTAGATGCCTTTTTTCATAGTAACTTATATTTATCTAATTTGAATAGTGTTAGAATCCTATACTGATCCTAGACATAAAATTGTCTCTGTCAGCCTTCCCCTTCTTTGATTTTTGACAATACTTGATGTCTTGATGGAAGAATATGAATTATCTGTCAATTCAAAGTTCAGCAGCCCATATATATTATATTCTGGGTGGGCAACCAGTGCATCAAGATGTGCAAGTAAATCTCAGACATGTCTAGAATAAATTAAAAAATTCCCAAAAGACCAAGCAATATATTCAGATACGCCATTCAGATGCTGCATTTCTTGTATGCTGTATGTAAACTTTAGTTACTTTTCATGTTTTATAGTAGATCTCCGCCTCACCAAATTTTCCTGCCCTCGCATAAGAGCAGGGGCGTAAATACCGGAGTAGCAGCGGGAGCGGCTGCCCAGGGCCCGGAACATTAGGGGGCCCCATGGGCTCCTGATGTTTTTTTTGTTTAATAGGCCCTTACTTGCTGGTGTAACCCCAGCAGGTAACGGGCCCTATTTACTTACCGATCCCTGCTCCTGCTCACGGCCGTCTGCGCTTCCCATTCTGTGGAAGCGGAGGTGGCTTTGAGCAGGAGCGGGGATCAGTAAGTAAGGCCGGGGGACGGCGAACCTCACAAAGACTGCTATCATTATACTCTGGGGTCTTTTTAGACCCCAGAGTATAATGATCGGAGGCCTAGGGGAGGTGAGGGATTATAAAAAACACTGTTACTTACCTCTCCTGGGTTCCAGCAGGCTTCTGGCCTCCTTGGTGACATCCAGGCCGACGTCATTATGCGTCACGACGCTGGTCATGACATCTGGTCCAACTTTGATAAAGTGGGGAGTGCGCCGGAGCCAGGGACAGGTAAGTAACACAGTTTTGTATGTTTGTATCCTCCCTAGATTATAATAATTGTTCATGGGTGGTCCACAATGGGGCATAATACTGTGTGCAGGGGCCACTATGGGGCATAATGCTGTGTGCAGGGGCCACTATGGGGCATAATAGTGTGTGCAGGGGCCACTATGGGGCATAATACTGTGTGCAGGGGCCACTGTGGGGCATAATACTGTGTGCAGGTGCCACTATGGCGCATAATAGTGTGTACAGGAATGAGAGGAATGCGGTTTGTGCGGGGTGGGGGGGCGGAGGTCGGGGGGGGGGGCATGTCAAATGTTCGCCTTGGGGCCCAGCCATTCCTAGTTATGCCACTGCATAAGAGTATATTAAAAGCAGCTGGCATTGGCCAAACACTTGTCACATTGAATACCATGTTGCCAGAGACAATCTTTTTGGATTTGTGAACAAGTAAATGTTGGATTGGCTCGTAGCACCACCAGTACATACCCAATGTCTACATACCTCACGTCTATATACTCCATGTCCGAGTCCATGTTCAGCTTCTGGTGTATTAGTCAATGGGAAGTAACAACATACCGTATACAATATGTTCCAGTTTATAACCTGTAGATAGATTAGAAAGTTCCAGATATTGGTCATATATAAAGTAGAACAATTCTCAATGAATTTTAATTTTCATATATATATATATATATATATATATATATCTTTATTTACTTATATAGCACAATCATATTCCGCAGCGCTTTACAGATATTGTCAGCACTGTCTCATATAGGGCTCACAATCTACATTCCCTACCAGTATGTGTTTGGAGTGTGGAGTGTATATATATACAGGTATATATATATATATATATATATATATATATATATATATATATATTTATGGATATCTATATATATATATATCTATATACTGTATATGTATTCTACAATTTCACAGTTTGTCTTTTTTCAGAACCTTTTCTGTAGTTAGAAGAATACGTCAGAGAAAATGCATACTGCAATGTGTCTTTTCCAAAAATATCATGTGCAAGAATAAAATGGCTACATTCACTGCTGGCTGGAATTGACATCAAGGTGTCACAAAGTGGTTATTAGAAATTGACAAACTTCAAATAATTTGTTTCGCCAAATATTCATAATGTTAATCCATGCCAGGTCATTTTAGCCCAAACTAGGATGCAAACGTTATGACGTGGCACACCCTATGTGTCATTGGGACTCAGCTTGGTTTAGACTATGCTAGTAGACTGCTGTTATAGGGAGTGTTCCAGGTTACACAACCAGACTATTGTTATTGTATGTGCTCCAGACTACACAGCCAGACTGCTCTTATAGGCTGCACACCAGACTGCTGTTATAGGGAGTACTCCAGACTGCTGTTATAGGTGGTACTCCAGACTGCTGTTATAGGTGGTTCTCCAGACTGCTGTTATAGGTGGTTCTCCAGACTGCTGTTATAGGTGGTTCTCCAGATTGCTGTTATAGATGGTACTCCAGACTACTGTTATAGGTGGTACTCCAGACTGCTGTTATAGGGAGTACTCCAGACTGCTGTTATAGGTGGTTCTCCAGACTGCTGTTATAGGGAGTACTCCAGACTGCTGTTATAGGTGGTTCTCCAGACTTCTGTTATAAGTGGTTCTCCAGACTGCTGTTATAGGTGGTTCTCCAGACTGCTGTTATAGGGAGTACTCCAGACTGCTGTTATAGGTGGTACTCCAGACTGCTGTTATAGGGAGTACTCCAGACTGCTGTTATAGGTGGTTCTCCAGACTGCTGTTATAGGTGGTTCTCCAGACTGCTGTTATAGGTGGTACTCCAGATTGCTGTTATAGGTGGTTCTCCAGACTGCTGTTATAGGTGGTACTCCAGATTGCTGTTATAGGGAGTACTCCAGACTGCTGTTATAGGGAGTACTCCAGACTGCTGTTATAGGTGGTTCTCCAGACTGCTGTTATAGGTGGTTCTCCAGACTGCTGTTATAGGGAGTACTCCAGACTGCTGTTATAGGTGGTTCTCCAGACTGCTGTTATAGGGAGTACTCCAGACTGCTGTTATAGGGAGTACTCCAGACTGCTGTTATAGGTGGTTCTCCAGACTGCTGTTATAGGGAGTACTCCAGACTGCTGTTATAGAGAGTACTCCAGACTGCTGTTATAGGTGGTTCTCCAGACTGCTGTTATAGGGAGTACTCCAGACTGCTGTTATAGGTGGTACTCCAGACTGCTGTTATAGGTGGTACTCCAGACTGCTGTTATAGGGAGTACTCCAGACTGCTGTTATAGGTGGTACTCCAGACTGCTGTTATAGGGAGTACTTCAGACTGCTGTTATAGGTGGTACTCCAGACTGCTGTTATAGGTGGTACTCCAGACTGCTGTTATAGGTGGTACTCCAGACTGCTGTTATAGGGAGTACTCCAGACTGCTGTTATAGGTGGTACTCCAGACTGCTGTTATAGGTGGTACTCCAGACTACGGAACCAGAGTGTTATTAGAGGTGGTACTTCATACTACAAAGTCAGACTGCTGTTAAATGTGGGCACTCTAGACTGCACAGCCAGACTGCTAATAGAAGTGGCACTCCCAAATGCACAGCCAGACTGTTTTTGTAGAGGGACCTCCAAACTACACCAACATTGTTTTTAGATTTGCTTATTTTTTTTTCTTTATTAGTAAATTGAGCTTAAGCTTTATACATTTTCTATATTTTGTTCTAAATATTTTTCTGTGCATATATACAAGTCAAGAATTATACATGAAAAGATTTCCTAGTCTGGTAATATATAGAAAGAATACATAAACTACAGGTGCATATGTTTGATAAGACAGCAGTAGCTGTAAAACAGAGACCAAAGGAAAAAAGAACAGCTTATTATGTCTCAGTGTCCCCAGGTTATTATATTGTGTTGGCTAGATCTACACGCCTATGAATATGTATACCTTTAAATGTCCAATTACACTTTAATTATACAACCATTAAAATCGGGAAATGCTAATGAAAACAGAGATGAAAAATATGAGGCACCCAGGAAACCATAGATAAAATATGTTGCCATGTATTCCTGGGAAGTATCCCTCCCTTGGGTGTACAGTGTAAATGTTGTGCACATTAGAGCTGCCTCGTATTTAATATTTTCTAATAATTACAAGAACTTATTATATCCATGGAAGAAAATAACGAAAAACAAACCGTTTTTTTTACACGACCAAATGCACAAAAACCTAATATTAGATACATGTTTGTGTCGGGGATCTTAATGTGGGCATATTACGCTATCGTCAAGGGAGTTCTTTAAAATTAGATATTAAATATTAACTCCTTGGGTAGTAAAAAAAAAATAAAAAAAAAAAATCTGTGCTCATTTATCTAGTTTGTTGTCGCCTTCAGTTCGTAACCATGACATCTGAATACAAAATCATCAATTAAAATATACAGACTGCTGAAAAGTCTCATCAAATATGCAAATAAGTGGGTCACCACTAAGAAAGCAAAGAGGAAATGCAAGCTAGCTATTTGAGATTCTAATCTATGATGACAGTGAATAATAAAAATAAAATAAAAAAATAAAATATAATAATAGTAATAATAATAGTAAAAAATAAAAAAATAAAATATAATAATAATAGTAATAGTAATAATAACAAAACAGATGTGACATGGCAGCATTAAATTCATTGTCAGGGAATGGGGGCTATTCACATGACCATTATTTTGATGATCCATTATCATGAACCATCAAAATACATGTCAAGTCCTATTTTTGTTCATTTTCTCGGATCCCTCCATACACTGTAATGTATGGGGAATATGTGAAAACAGGTGTCCCTCGGGTGCAAGACGGATGTCAAAAATGGACGTTTCTCACGGCCGTTTTGTACCTAGGTCATCTGAATGTAGCTTTAGGCTCTATTCAGACAACCAGTGGACAAAAGGGTTGTGAAAAAGGGACTTTTGGCATGGACATTTTGCATCCTAGGGGCACCCGTTTTCAAGGATCCCTCTTAGATTTGAGTCTAATGATGGATCCGTGAAAATGGACAGAAATAGGACATGAACTAAAATGGACACAGTCAAAACATACATTCACACGTATCACTATTAATGCAGCCATGTGACGGCTGTTAACATCGGTCGTGTAAATTATGGGTCAGTTCACATGGTAGAATTCTTGCTGCGGAATCCATTCCAGTGGCAGAGGCAGAGACTTTTTTGGCTAACTTAAAAAAATCAAGGGGAAAATGGAAACGTTCTGTTCAATTTTCCAAACAAACTTCCCATTGAAGTGAATGGAAGTAGGAAATCTTTCTGCCGATGCAGCAAATTTTGCTTGGTAGATGCCACTGGAAAATCCTCCATGTGAACAAAATGACCTTGTCTAAGCTGTATTAATGGACATATTGCATGAAGTTGTGGTCTTAAGTGTAAGTATCCACCTTCTGGTAGGACCTTCATAATATTATCTGAGGTCTTCATCCCAGTGGTGTCTGGTTGTAGACTGATGATGTCACGGACAGATCTTTTAAATAGGGTAAAGTCTCTCTGAGACACTGCCTAGTTATAGGATTAGCTTTTAGTTATGACTCCTATAACTTATCCAGAGTTTTGTTCGCTTGTTAACACTTAGATTATTATTGAACTTTGCAGGCTTCAGTCAACTACTCCAATGCATGTTCTAGTAATAAAAGAAAAATTGTGTACTGTGAGTATGTGAACCCAGAGGGCGCTATTGATCGACCCAGGGCCAGGCCTGAAAAGGTCCTCAGCCACACCTATGGGTGGGGCATAACTCCAAAGGGAGTGGTTACAGCAGCAGAGCTGCTGTCGAGTCCTGCAGGAAGCAGGGACTGTGGAACAAGCCAAGGACAGAGAGGCAGTCTGTCCCAGGAGGGCTGGGGTCCACAGGGGACTTTTGCTTGAGCTGAGCATTAGTCAGGCTGCTTGTTGCCCCAGAGGCTAGATAGGGGTCAAGGAGTCAGTTAGTGCCCTAACTGTGTCCCAGGCTGTTTTTGTTTTGTTATGTTCCACCTTTTCCTAAGCTGAAATAAAGCCATTTTACTTTACACTAGCACCGTCTGAACGCTGCTTCTCCGGCGCCCAGTACCACGAACACCACTGTCGGGTCCAGGAGTCTGCCGCCATTGAGACTAATTCCCCCCAAATTGTCACAGTACATACAAATATCCACATTGGCACCTCCAGACGGTGTGGTGTACACTCTTTGTTTGGTAGCGGAGATAATCAGGGAGGTCCAATAGGATGTTCCCTGTTTTTGGTGTGCTAAGCTGCAGCTCACCCCTGGACCACTTAGCCGTAGATCAGTGGTAATAGTGGTACTCAGGACATGGAGAAAAAAAAGGGGGCTCTATAAGAGCGCTGCTATACCTGGTAAATACATTTACACAGTTACACCAGATTCAAGTCAGACGTCTTCCGGTTGATCAGTTCAAGTTCTTCTGTGCACTTGTTCAAGATTTGCTCAGCTCCACCCCATTGCAAACTCAGTAGTGCTATACCATACACACTGCCTGGTGTTCCTTGGATTCTCTGTGGCCAAACTGAAGATATATGCAACATCCACTGATGAACACTATATAGAAAAAAAAGGACATGCCTCTGTCATTCTGCAAAAACAAACTGACCTCTGAATAAACACAATGGGGCACATTTATTAAGTCACTTGTGCCTTTTTCTGGTCTTTTTCTGCTCTGCGCTTAATTTATGAAGCATTTGAGCCTTTTTTCCAGATGTCATGCTGCCCTCATCACTTTTGCATTTTGTCGCGAAAAGGGAGCGTGGCCTAAATGAAGATCCTTTTCAGGATAGGGCCCCACGTAGCAGGCCGCAGCCAAAAAGCATTGCGGGAAAATATATCACCGTTTTAACCGCAGTGATTTTTACAGAAAATCCACAGAGTTTTCCTCTGCGGACTTTCTGCTTCTATTATACCTACACTGTGTGCAGAATTATTAGGCAAGTTGTATTTGAGATGATTATTTTTATTATTGAACAACAACTATGTTCTCAATCAACCCAAAAGACTCATAAATATCAAAGCTTAATATTTTTGGAAGTTGGAGTGGAGTTTTTTTAGATTTGGCTATTTTAGGAGGATATCTGTTTGTGCGGGTAACTATTACTGTGCAGAATTATTAGGCAACTTAATAAAAACCAAATATATACCCATCTCACTTGTTTATTTTCACCAGGTAAACCAATAGAACAACAGAAAATTTAGAAATAAACATTTCTGACATTCAAAAACAAAACCAAAAACAAATCAGTGACCAATGTAGCCACCTTTCTTTATGATGGCACTCCTAAGCCTTCCATCCATAGATTCTGTCAGTTGCTTGATCTGTTTACGACCACATTGCGTGCAGCGGCCACCACAGCCTCCCAGACACTGCTCAGAGACGTGGACTTACTGTTTTCCCTCCCTGTAGATCTCACATTTTATGAGGGACCACAGGTTCTCGATGGGGTTCAGATCAGGTGAACAAGGGAGCCATGTCGTTATTTTTCTTCTTTTAGACCTTTACTGGCCAGCCACGCTGTGGAGTATTTGGATGCATGTGATGGAGCATTGTCCTGCATGAAAATCATGTTTTTCTTGAACGATACCGACTTCTTCCTGTACCACTGATTGAAGAAGGTGTCTTCCAGAAACTGGCAGTAGGTCTGGGAGTTTAGCTTCACTCCATCCTCCACCCAAAAAGGTCCCACAAGTTCATCTTTGATGATACCAGCCCATACCAGTACCCCACCTCCACCTTGCTGGCGTCTGAGTCGGAGTGGAGCTCTCTGCCCTTTACTGATCCAGCCTCGGGCCCATCCATCTGGCCCATCAAGAGTCACTCTCATTTCATCAGTCCATAAAACCTTTGAAAAATCAGTCTTAAGATATTTCTTGCCTCAGTCTTGACGTTTTATCTTATATTTCTTGTTCAAAGGTGGTCATTTTTCAGCCTTCCTTACCTTGGCCATGTCCCTGAGTATCGCACACCTTGTGCTTTTTGATACTCCAGTAACGTTGCAGCTCTGAAATATGGCTAAACTGGTGGCTAATGGCATCTTGGCAGCTTCACGCTTCATTTTCCTCAATTCATTAGCAGTTATTTTGCGCCTTTTTTTTTTCAAAACGCTTCTTGCGACCCTGTTGGCTATTTGCCATGAAATGCTTGATTGTTCGGTGATCACGCTTCAAAAGTTTGGCAATTTCAAGACTGCTGCATCCCTCTGCAAGACATCTCACAATTTTTGACTTTTCAGAGTCCGTCTATTCTCTCTTCTGACACATTTTGCCAAAGGAAAGGAAGTTGCCTAATAATTAAGCACACCTTATATAGGGTGTTGATGTCATTAGACCACACCCCTCCTCATTACAGAGATGCACATCACCAGATTTACTTAATTGGTAGTTGGCTTTCAAGCCTATACAGCTTGGAGTAGGACAACATGTATAAAAAGGATGATGTGATCAAAATACTCATTTGCCTAATAATTCTGCACACAGTGTATATGGAAACGGCATTTCTGTAGGTATAATTCACATGTTTTGGTTTACAAAAAAGCGACGGTTATTGAAATTGCAGCATTTCCGATGCAGATTTTTTTCTGCAGTATGTGGATGGGATTAGCCAGAATCCCATCCACTTTATAGGTACTGTGAAATGCTGCGTTTTTTGTGACGTTCACGCTACATGGGGCCCCAGCCTCACGCTGTATTTATGACTTGAGCTAAAAAAAGGGTCAAAAAAGGCGCAAATGCACTCTGTACATGAGCAGCGTAAATACATGAGCTAAAAAAGGGGCAATTGAACAAAGGTACAAAGTGCACATGGCTTATGAAGGCGCATCTAAACTAATTAACATGAGCACAACATTTAACAAGAAGGTTCACCTACATCATAAATAAGCCCACAATAAAACTAGTTTAAAAAAAAAGGCGCACCTGCGAGAAATATGACCAAAAAAGGGGCAGATAATAAATAGCCCCCACTGAAATGAATGGGTACTTATGGTGTCTGTGAAAATTGTAAATCTTGCTCTCAAGGGCTATCTCTCCTGTTTATAGTTTCCTTCATCTAAAGAGTTTTGCTCATGTTCCACCACAATTTCGTCTTCTAGGAAAACTCATTATAGGACAATTCAGACTATGGTTCAGGTTTTTTTGCTCATTCTCACACAGACAGTGGGGCAGGTCCCATACTATTACCCTGATTTCCTCAGAATCCCCCATTACGTTATCATTTACCCTCCACAATGGTTTCCTTGCCAAGCTCTAGAAGACACTCTAGATCTAACCACAAGTACAATACACACTGGCCACATCAAGACCATGGATGCAAAACACAGTAACTTAGTGGTCGGTTAGGAACCTTCCCACGGGGCTAACTCACTCATTTCTCTTAGTCACCATCACTACTTGACACCGGTTCTATATACCCCAGTAGTCCAGGTGTCAGTTATTTATCTCCAGATCTGGACAGCCAGTCACGTAATAAAAGACTCCTGGTTCTCTAAAGTTCCCTCCTGCAAGAAAATATCATGTTTGCCAACAGAAACATGGCGGGGTTCAATACAGTTAACAGTCTAACTTGATACGAAGTTATCAGTGCAAGTCCTCTCAAACTTCTCAAGGTTTATTTTTCTCTCTTATCCTCTAACAGTTATCCTTCTGTCCCCTATTCAAGATTGACTTCACCCAGGATCCAACCACTTCTTCACCGATGATCATCTCTTTCCTCCATCATCTTTGATCCCAAAATCAAGTCCACCCTATCTAGTATTGCCTCTTCATCCGGCATCATTTCATCTCCCTCCTTCAGAAACACCATATCATTTGTCTATCCCCTCTGTATAATACTTGGAACTAACCACAGGCCTAACAGGTGAGAGGAAACCATTTTCATCCTCTAAAGTCCAGGAGACAAACAGCCATTTCTAAGAGCTCATATATATCCATAGTCCAATGGTAAAGCAGGAAGTCATATAGCTGCCTATGTGCCACCATACAGGCATGTGGCATGTGGCATGTATGGAAAATTTTACTGACAGTAAAAATCCTCTGTGTCTAAATCGGAGAAGGGCTTTACAATAGAAGTCTTGTGCACATCAATGTCAGTCTTATTCTGCCTCCGTACAAAACAGAGCTGGTGATCCCTTTATTAAGCCTCCCCTTCAGGGCTAGGAGTAATGTGTGCAGTCGCAGATAGCGCACCCCTAAAGCCCACCCAGATATTGTAATATGCTGGATGGCAGAAAAACAGAATCACATAAACAATTAATACCCAAATTTGTCTCATTGCAGATGTATGTGTTCTGGCTTAACTCTTTGAGCATCCCGAAAAGAAGAATTCTCTGTTTAAGTGCGTATTAGCGACGACACAACATTAATTAGAATCGGGGAAATCAAAGATTCCGCGTTGTTAGTGTTTAGTAATTAATTCCACCATAGTCTTGGGCTTTGTAAACTTACAATATGGGAGAAGACTCTGGTTGACTGGAACCTCCCAATTCACTAAATAAGCCATGTTCTACAATTCATCCTCGTGTTGTGGTTCACTGCTGATTAATTTTTCAACATCTGTGTAAGTATTTGATTAAAACACTCAGCAAGACCATCTGTTTCTGGATGATAGTTTCGTGAAAGGGGAATTTTTAAGACATTGCACAGCTCATTTAGCAGTCTAGATGTAAAATGAAACCCAACTTAAGAAAAAGTCTACAAAGGTCATCTATGCCTCGTACTACTCCGTACACCAAACCTGTATAAAACTCTTTAGAAGCATCGGAAGAAGTCTATAGGAATCAGGAATGGATGTTTCAGGATCTTGAGAGTTAACTTTAAAGGATATTTCCAAATGTAGAACAGCTTTTATAGATGAATAGTACAAAACCTTACTACAGCCTTGCCGAAAAGATTACCACTTACCGTTAACAGTGGCTTCCATATTAAGCTCCATTAGACTGTCCAGAGCTAACCTTGGGACTGCTTGGCTGTCACTGGGCAGGGTGCTACTCAGTCAGAGGTTGATGGCTCATTTACCACACAGCACCACAGAGTTATTGGTATGGTCATTTGTTTGTGTTCCCCTCACCGTAGTTGCCCTCCTCCACACGTCACAATCTCAGAACTTTTGGTCACCACCACTCACTGGCAGCCTCCAGTCCCTCACATTGCTATAAAAGTACTGGCCACCCTTCAACTGATCAGACCCTGGCCTATTAACTTTCAGACCTATAGTATTGTGATCTAGCACCTCACACAAAACAACTAACATCCACTGCAATTGTAGATATTCAGAGACCAGCATATACAGGAGCTGCAGGTTCTTCCTGCAAACCAACCACTGTTTGCCAGGTTTCTTCTTAGGCCCAGCCTATATTTGTCATGGGCTCTCAAGCTATTAGAATCATAATGTTACAATGAAGCTCACCAATGCAACATCCTGGAGCTAGCAATTTGAATATGGTACAGGTGGAGGATCTTCAAGATGCTGGCTGCTCTTTCCTTCTTGTATCATGTCTTTGGCACCAAATTATCTTACAGTCCCTAAGTCAGCACAGCGATAAGAAGGGGTCGTAGTTGGGGGATGATAAACGGTGAGTCTCCTGCATGTTTGGAGTGCCTTTGAATAACTTTGAGGCACACTTAAAGGGAATCTGTCAGGACAATTTGGGACACACGTCCATATGGACCTGGGGTTTAGTGTCCCAAATCACCCTGTTATAACGCAATCCATGGCTGCATTAAAAATAAAAAAGCTTTATACTCACCCGGCCGTTGTACTCCCCACGCCTGCGCAGTTCTTCAATGAAGCCAGAGGAGTACATCTCGGCTTCAGTGCGCATGCCCCGCAATTACGTAGTGAAGCCGGGGTGTCCATCTTTGGCTTCACTGAAGAACAGCGCAGGCGCCGGGAGGCATGCCTCATGAATAAGCCGGACCGTTCTCACCAAACAGCGTACATCGGACCCTTATCTAGGTAACTATAAAGGTTTTTTTTATTTTTAATGCTCCTGCGGATTGACCTGACAGATTCCCTTTAACTTACAGTTAGCAGTATCCACACTTTTGGGTACTCTATAAGCATGGATGAACATGGCAACTGCTCTTCACTTCCTCCTCCATTGTTCCTTTACAGTGTGGCATTCTGGGGAGACACTTGTGAATTGTTCCCCTTTCTCAGCCACTGTTAGGGAAATGCAGGGCATATTTAGTCTGTGGGGTTTTCCAAGTGTAAAAATTAATGACCTATTCTTTTGAGACCTAGCCCCTATACTTACCAGCTGTCCTCTGCACAGTGTATGGAGCTGGAAGCAGAATGCTCCATAGACTACACACAGAATAGCTGATGGGTGTGGCGGTTGGTTGCTAGACCAAATCATGTTTGACCGCAGCCTCCAAGGGGTTAAAACCCATGATCGGAGCTGTGCTGTGACCGGGGGTTATGGAGCAGGGTGTTAGCTGTCAGTTACAGCTAACACCCGCTTCCGATGCCGTGGGCAGTCACGAAGGGGTTAAAGGGCTGTGACATCACAGGGCTGGCTGGCTTCTGATTGGCTGCGCACATGGCATTGTGGGTGATCCCACATTCCCAGAGTTCCAGAGTTCCTTGACCCATGTCCTAATGTGCAGCAATAATTTTATGAAAAAATGCGATTTGTTACCACGAAGTGTGAGGAAATCTGAATTCAATGCAAATCAAATATTTCCTGAAATTCTGATCGAATTTCACTTTGTCAGCTATTTTCTCATCTCTAACCATAAAACAAGTTGCAAGTAGCCATGACACAGAAGCTATAATCCACAATAATACGCTACTATTCCCAAATATGTTAAAAGGGTTATCCCAGACTAAAAATGAATTACATATTCTTACAACAACTCATCCCTATGCCTGACAGCTGATCTCTGCACAGTGTATAGAGCTGGAACTAGAAGGCTCCATAGACTATGCTCAGAACAGATTGGTGTGGTGCCTGGATGTCGGCCCCCCCCAGTGATGTCACTTCATTGACCTATCCAAATGATAGATCATTATTTTTTTGTCTTGGCTAACCATGGCTAACATGGAATACCAGCAGCTCTTTCCAAACATATGTTTCATATGCTGTGGGCACAAGGTCTTACTTTCATGCCACGTATCAAACTTTTTGTTTCAACACATCACTACAATCCAAATAACGAGCCATTAAAAATGCAGGAATCCTGTTTATATTTGTAAGCCTGACCATGTGCCTTGAAGACGAGTTTTCAATAACCCATCAATTCAATGATTATATCATCTCATATGACACCACAAAAAGGATTTTCATCTATATACTTTATACCATACCGAGAGTCATCAAGCAGAAAATTAAATGGTAATGTGATTGAAGATATCCTTGAAGAATTCCTTCAAGCTTTACATCTGTTTCACTTGTTTTATCTTCGATAATATTTTTCAAAACTTCACAAAGCCAAAAAAATTAGCTCCATGGCCAATTACTTCTTCGTCCTATGTCCTCACTTTTTGGTTAAGTGGTAAAATGAGAAGGTCAATAAATGACCAATAACAAATCAAATGTTACAATGTAAAACTTAATCCTGAGGCTGAAATTTTTCGAAATTACTAATTCATACGGCAGAGTTTTGAGGCGTCTCTTATTAATAGTGAATTCAATTATCAGCTCCCGGAGATAAGGCAAATTACATTCAAAATAAACACCAGCGTATAAATTTTTCCTGGGTTCTCCTATTTATTTATAGCTAAACACATCCCCGGCTATCATCAATGATCTCCCAATCGTGAAATTACTTTTCTATATTTCTTTACTACCTTGAGGATAGTTTTACCTGTTCTATCGTATAGGAACATACTGTCAAGCATGCTAATCGTTCAATTTAGTTTTTGTGCGGTACGTTTAGGATGACTAACGGCAATTCAATGGTGGTGAAATCAATAGGTCTAGGTTCATTTTTTACAGGATTTATTTTAGTGGAATTTTCCTCACTCACATCTACAAGACTAGCCAGTTTCTGGAAATATGTTGTATTGTACTTAGGCTTTGTTCACATGAGCGTTGTCAAAGCCGTAAGGTTGTGCCGAATCTACTGCAGCCCTTGACAGGTACAAATGTAATGAGATAGTGTTATTCACTGCAATACAGGGACACACCATCCATGAGGCAATGCTCTCCCAGGACTGTGGGGGCAGCACTTGAGCCTTCTGTCCTGCACATGTCTGGGTATGTTGTGAAAACTGTACATAACTGTGATGTATAGCAATCCCCACGTACTGATGTGTGCAGGAGCCTCCCTGCTACAGCTTTCTTTATCCTTTGACCTTTGCAGAGCACATCATGTGAATACACCACATGACCAAGAGGGCCTTGAGTCAAAGGAACAAGAAGACTCCAGGCAGGAAGAAAATAGGGCTGCTATATCCATGGAGAAAGTGGTGCATCCATTCCACACCAGTACCACTTCTCTAGTCCTGTATACTGGATGTAATTCTCAGTATCTGCTCTTATTCTGTATATATGGACAGTGCACAGTACCACTTCTCTTATTCTGTATATATGGATAGTGTACAGTACCACTTCTCTAGTCCTGTATACTGGATGTAATTCTCAGTATCTGCTCTTATTCTGTATATACGGACAGTGCACAGTACCACTTCTCTAGTCCTGTATACTGGTGTAATTCTCAGTATCTGCTCTTATTCTGTATATATGGACAGTGCACAGTACCACTTCTCTTGTCCTGTATACTGGTGTAATTCTCAGTATCTGCTCTTATTCTGTATATATGGACAGTGCACAGTACCACTTCTCTTGTCCTGTATACTGGATGTAATTCTCAGTATCTGCTCTTATTCTGTATATATGGACAGTGCACAGTACCACTTCTCTTATTCTGTATATATGGATAGTGTACAGTACCACTTCTCTAGTCCTGTATACTGGATGTAATTCTCAGTATCTGCTCTTATTCTGTATATATGGACAGTGCACAGTACCACTTCTCTAGTCCTGTATACTGGTGTAATTCTCAGTATCTGCTATTATTCTGTATATATGGACAGTGCACAGTACCACTTCTCTAGTCCTGTATACTGGATGTAATTCTCAGTATCTGCTCTTATTCTGTATATATGGACAGTGCACAGTACCACTTCTCTAGTCCTGTATACTGGTGTAATTCTCAGTATCTGCTCTTATTCTGTATATATGGACAGTGCACAGTACCACTTCTCTTGTCCTGTATACTGGGTGTAATTCTCAGTATCTGCTCTTATTCTGTATATATGGACATCGTGCACAGTACCACTTCTCTTATTCTGTATATATGGACAGTGCACAGTACCACTTCTCTAGTCCTGTATACTGGATGTAATTCTCAGTATCTGCTCTTATTCTGTATATATGGACAGTGCACAGTACCACTTCTCTTATACTGTATATAATATGGACAGTGCACAGTACCACTTCTCTAGTCCTGTATACTGGGTGTAATTCTCAGTATCTGCTCTTATTCTGTATATATGGACAGTGCACAGTACCACTTCTCTAGTCCTGTATACTGGTGTAATTCTCAGTATCTGCTCTTATTCTGTATATATGGACAGTGCACAGTACCACTTCTCTTGTCCTGTATACTGGGGTGTAATTCTCAGTATCTGCTCTTATTCTGTATATATGGACAGTACCACTTCTCTAGTATTGTACAGTCACTGCTCTTCTGTATACTGGATGTAATTCTCAGTATCTGCTCTTATTCTGTATATATGGACAGTGCACAGTACCACTTCTCTAATCCTGTATACTGGAGGTAATTCTCAGTATCTGCTCTTATTCTGTATATATGGACAGTGCACAGTACCACTTCTCTTGTCCTGTATACTGGGTGTAATTCTCAGTATCTGCTCTTATTCTGTATATATGGACAGTGCACAGTACCACTTCTCTTGTCCTGTATACTGGGTGTAATTCTCAGTATCTGCTCTTATTCTGTATATATGGACAGTGCACAGTACCACTTCTCTTGTCCTGTATACTGGGTGTAATTCTCAGTATCTGCTCTTATTCTGTATATATGGACAGTGCACAGTACCACTTCTCTTACGTCCTGTATACTGGGTGTAATTCTCAGTATCTGCTCTTATTCTGTATATATGGACAGTGCACAGTACCACTTCTCTTGTCCTGTATACTGGTGTAATTCTCAGTATCTGCTCTTATTCTGTATATATGGACACTGCACAGTACCACTTCTCTTGTCCTGTATACTGGGTGTAATTCTCAGTATCTGCTCTTATTCTGTATATATGGACAGTGCACAGTACCACTTCTCTTATTCTGTATATATGGTAGTGTACAGTATCTGCTCTTATTCTGTATATATGGACAGTGCACAGTACCACTTCTCTAGTCCTGTATACTGGATGTAATTCTCAGTATCTGCTCTTATTCTGTATATATGGACAGTGCACAGTACCACTTCTCTTGTCCTGTATACTGGTGTAATTCTCAGTATCTGCTCTTATTCTGTATATATGGACAGTGCACAGTACCACTTCTCTTGTCCTGTATACTGGGTGTAATTCTCAGTATCTGCTCTTATTCTGTATATATGGACAGTGCACAGTACCACTTCTCTTGTCCTGTATACTGGGTGTAATTCTCAGTATCTGCTCTTATTCTGTATATATGGACAGTGCACAGTACCACTTCTCTAGTCCTGTATACTGGGTGTAATTCTCAGTATCTGCTCTTATTCTGTATATATGGACAGTGCACAGTACCACTTCTCTAGTCCTGTATACTGGGTGTAATTCTCAGTATCTGCTCTTATTCTGTATATATGGACAGTGCACAGTACCACTTCTCTAGTCCTGTATACTGGATGTAATTCTCAGTATCTGCTCTTATTCTGTATATATGGACAGTGCACAGTACCACTTCTCTTGTCCTGTATACTGGGTGTAATTCTCAGTATCTGCTCTTATTCTGTATATATGGACAGTGCAGGACAGTGCCTGTATACTGGGTGTCATTCTCAGTATCTGTCTTATTCTGTATATATGGACAGTGCACAGTACCACTTCTCTAGTCCTGTATACTGGATGTAATTCTCAGTATCTGCTCTTATTCTGTATATATGGACAGTGCACAGTACCACTTCTCTTATTCTGTATATGGGTGTAATTCTCAGTATCTGCTCTTATTCTGTATATATGGACAGTGCACAGTACCACTTCTCTTATCCTGTATACTGGGGGTAATTCTCAGTATCTGCTCTTATTCTGTATATATGGACAGTGCACAGTACCACTTCTCTAGTCCTGTATACTGGATGTAATTCTCAGTATCTGCTCTTATTCTGTATATATGGACAGTGCACAGTACCACTTCTCTTGTCCTGTATACTGGGTGTAATTCTCAGTATCTGCTCTTATTCTGTATATATGGACAGTGCACAGTACCACTTCTCTTATTCTGTATATATGGACAGTGCACAGTACCACTTCTCTAGTCCTGTATACTGGATGTAATTCTCAGTATCTGCTCTTATTCTGTATATATGGACAGTGCACAGTACCACTTCTCTTGTCCTGTATACTGGGTGTAATTCTCAGTATCTGCTCTTATTCTGTATATATGGACAGTGCACAGTACCACTTCTCTTGTCCTGTATACTGGGTGTAATTCTCAGTATCTGCTCTTATTCTGTATATATGGACAGTGCACAGTACCACTTCTCTTGTCCTGTATACTGGGTGTGAATTCTCAGTATCTGCTCTTATTCTGTATATATGGACAGTGCACAGTACCACTTCTCTTGTCCTGTATACTGGGTGTAATTCTCAGTATCTGCTCTTATTCTGTATATATGGACAGTGCACAGTACCACTTCTCTTGTCCTGTATACTGGGTGTAATTCTCAGTATCTGCTCTTATTCTGTATATATGGACAGTGCACAGTACCACTTCTCTTGTCCTGTATACTGGGTGTAATTCTCAGTATCTGCTCTTATTCTGTATATATGGACAGTGCACAGTACCACTTCTCTAGTCCTGTATACTGGGTGTAATTCTCAGTATCTGCTCTTATTCTGTATATATGGACAGTGCACAGTACCACTTCTCTTGTCCTGTATACTGGGGTAATTCTCAGTATCTGCTCTTATCTGTATATAGTACAATTCTCAGTATCTGCTCTTATTCTGTATATATGGACAGTGCACAGTACCACTTCTCTAGTCCTGTATACTGGTTGTAATTCTCAGTATCTGCTCTTATTCTGTATATATGGACAGTGCACAGTACCACTTCTCTTGTCCTGTATACTGGTGTAATTCTCAGTATCTGCTCTTATTCTGTATATATGGACAGTGCACAGTACCACTTCTCTAGTCCTGTATACTGGGTGTAATTCTCAGTATCTGCTCTTATTCTGTATATATGGACACTGCACAGTACCACTTCTCTTGTCCTGTATACTGGGTGTAATTCTCAGTATCTGCTCTTATTCTGTATATATGGACAGTGCACAGTACCACTTCTCTCGGGCCCGCTATTCTGTATATATGGACAGTGCACAGTACCACTTCTCTAGTCCTGTATACTGGGTGTAATTCTCAGTATCTGCTCTTATTCTGTATATATGGACAGTGCACAGTACCACTTCTCTAGTCCTGTATACTGGGTGTAATTCTCAGTATCTGCTCTTATTCTGTATATATGGACACTGCACAGTACCACTTCTCTTGTCCTGTATACTGGGTGTAATTCTCAGTATCTGCTCTTATTCTGTATATATGGACACTGCACAGTACCACTTCTCTTGTCCTGTATACTGGGTGTAATTCTCAGTATCTGCTCTTATTCTGTATATATGGACAGTGCACAGTACCACTTCTCTTGTCCTGTATACTGGGTGTAATTCTCAGTATCTGCTCTTATTCTGTATATATGGACAGTGCACAGTACCACTTCTCTTATCCTGTATATTGGATAGTGTAAGGACGCACAGTACTTCTCTAGTCCTGTATACTGGATGTAATTCTCAGTATCTGCTCTTATTCTGTATATATGGACAGTGCACAGTACCACTTCTCTAGTCTGTATACTGGTGTACAGTCTCACTTATCTGTTATCTGAATCTGTATACTGGGTGTAATTCTCAGTATCTGCTCTTATTCTGTATATATGGACAGTGCACAGTACCACTTCTCTTGTCCTGTATACTGGGTGTAATTCTCAGTATCTGCTCTTATTCTGTATATATGGACAGTGCACAGTACCACTTCTCTAGTCCTGTATACTGGGTGTAATTCTCAGTATCTGCTCTTATTCTGTATATATGGACAGTGCACAGTACCACTTCTCTTGTCCTGTATACTGGGTGTAATTCTCAGTATCTGCTCTTATTCTGTATATATGGACAGTGCACAGTACCACTTCTCTTGTCCTGTATACTGGTGTAATTCTCAGTATCTGCTCTTATTCTGTATATATGGACAGTGCACAGTACCACTTCTCTTGTCCTGTATACTGGGTGTAATTCTCAGTATCTGCTCTTATTCTGTATATATGGACAGTGCACAGTACCACTTCTCTTGTCCTGTATACTGGGTGTAATTCTCAGTATCTGCTCTTATTCTGTATATATGGACAGTGCACAGTACCACTTCTCTTGTCCTGTATACTGGATGTAATTCTCAGTATCTGCTCTTATTCTGTATATATGGACAGTGCACAGTACCACTTCTCTAGTCCTGTATACTGGATGTAATTCTCAGTATCTGCTCTTATTCTGTATATATGGACAGTGCACAGTACCACTTCTCTTGTCCTGTATACTGGGTGTAATTCTCAGTATCTGCTCTTATTCTGTATATATGGACACTGCACAGTACCACTTCTCTAGTCCTGTATACTGGGTGAATTCTCAGTATCTGCTCTTATTCTGTATATATGGACAGTGCACAGTACCACTTCTCTTGTCCTGTATACTGGGTGTAATTCTCAGTATCTGCTCTTATTCTGTATATATGGACAGTGCACAGTACCACTTCTCTAGTCCTGTATACTGGGGGTAATTCTCAGTATCTGCTCTTATTCTGTATATATGGACAGTGCACAGTACCACTTCTCTAGTCCTGTATACTGGGTGTAATTCTCAGTATCTGCTCTTATTCTGTATATATGGACAGTGCACAGTACCACTTCTCTTGTCCTGTATACTGGGTGTAATTCTCAGTATCTGCTCTTATTCTGTATATATGGACAGTGCACAGTACCACTTCTCTTGTCCTGTATACTGGGTGTAATTCTCAGTATCTGCTCTTATTCTGTATATATGGACAGTGCACAGTACCACTTCTCTTGTCCTGTATCGGGTGTAATTCTCAGTTCTGCTATTCTGTATATATGGACAGTGCACAGTACCACTTCTCTAGTCCTGTATACTGGGTGTAATTCTCAGTATCTGCTCTTATTCTGTATATATGGACAGTGCACAGTACCACTTCTCTTGTCCTGTATACTGGTGTAATTCTCAGTATCTGCTCTTATTCTGTATATATGGACAGTGCACAGTACCACTTCTCTTGTCACTGTATACTGGATGTAATTCTCAGTATCTGCTCTTATTCTGTATATATGGACACTGCACAGTACCACTTCTCTAGTCCTGTATACTGGGTGTAATTCTCAGTATCTGCTCTTATTCTGTATATATGGACAGTGCACAGTACCACTTCTCTTGTCCTGTATACTGGGTGTAATTCTCAGTATCTGCTCTTATTCTGTATATATGGACACTGCACAGTACCACTTCTCTTGTCCTGTATACTGGGTGTAATTCTCAGTATCTGCTCTTATTCTGTATATATGGACAGTGCACAGTACCACTTCTCTAGTCCTGTATACTGGGTGTACAGTACTGCTCTTTCTGATAGTTCTCAGTATCTGCTCTTATTCTGTATATATGGACAGTGCACAGTACCACTTCTCTAGTCCTGTATACTGGATGTAATTCTCAGTATCTGCTCTTATTCTGTATATATGGACAGTGCACAGTACCACTTCTCTTGTCCTGTATACTGGGTGTAATTCTCAGTATCTGCTCTTATTCTGTATATATGGACAGTGCACAGTACCACTTCTCTTGTCCTGTATACTGGGTGTAATTCTCAGTATCTGCTCTTATTCTGTATATATGGACACTGCACAGTACCACTTCTCTTGTCCTGTATACTGGTGTAATTCTCAGTATCTGCTCTTATTCTGTATATATGGACAGTGCACAGTACCACTTCTCTTGTCCTGTATACTGGGTGTAATTCTCAGTATCTGCTCTTATTCTGTATATATGGACAGTGCACAGTACCACTTCTCTTGTCCTGTATACTGGATGTAATTCTCAGTATCTGCTCTTATTCTGTATATATGGACAGTGCACAGTACCACTTCTCTTGTAATTCTCAGTATCGCTCTTTTCTGTATATATGGACAGTGCACAGTACCACTTCTCTAGTCCTGTATACTGGGTGTAATTCTCAGTATCTGCTCTTATTCTGTATATATGGACAGTGCACAGTACCACTTCTCTTGTCCTGTATACTGGTGTAATTCTCAGTATCTGCTCTTATTCTGTATATATGGACAGTGCACAGTACCACTTCTCTTGTCCTGTATACTGGGTGTAATTCTCAGTATCTGCTCTTATTCTGTATATATGGACACTGCACAGTACCACTTCTCTTGTCCTGTATACTGGGTGTAATTCTCAGTATCTGCTCTTATTCTGTATATATGGACACTGCACAGTACCACTTCTCTTGTTTCCTCTTATTCTGTATATATGGATAGTGCACAGTACCACTTCTCTAGTCCTGTATACTGGTGTAATTCTCAGTATCTGCTCTTATTCTGTATATATGGACAGTGCACAGTACCACTTCTCTTGTCCTGTATACTGGTGTAATTCTCAGTATCTGCTCTTATTCTGTATATATGGAAGTGCACAGTACCACTTCTCTAGTCCTGTATACTGGGTGTAATTCTCAGTATCTGCTCTTATTCTGTATATATGGACAGTGCACAGTACCACTTCTCTTGTCCTGTATACTGGGTGTAATTCTCAGTATCTGCTCTTATTCTGTATATATGGACAGTGCACAGTACCACTTCTCTTGTCCTGTATACTGGGTGTAATTCTCAGTATCTGCTCTTATTCTGTATATATGGACAGTGCACAGTACCACTTCTCTTGTCCTGTATACTGGGTGTAATTCTCAGTATCTGCTCTTATTCTGTATATATGGACACTGCACAGTACCACTTCTCTTGTCCTGTATACTGGGTGTAATTCTCAGTATCTGCTCTTATTCTGTATATATGGACAGTGCACAGTACCACTTCTCTTATTCTGTATATATGGATAGTGCACAGTACCACTTCTCTAGTCCTGTATACTGGATGTAATTCTCAGTATCTGCTCTTATTCTGTATATATGGACAGTGCACAGTACCACTTCTCTTGTCCTGTATACTGGTGTAATTCTCAGTATCTGCTCTTATTCTGTATATATGGACACTGCACAGTACCACTTCTCTTGTCCTGTATACTGGGTGTAATTCTCAGTATCTGCTCTTATTCTGTATATATGGACACTGCACAGTACCACTTCTCTTGTCCTGTATACTGGGTGTAATTCTCAGTATCTGCTCTTATTCTGTATATATGGACAGTGCACAGTACCACTTCTCTTGTCCTGTATACTGGGTGTAATTCTCAGTATCTGCTCTTATTCTGTATATATGGACAGTGCACAGTACCACTTCTCTTGTCCTGTATACTGGTGTAATTCTCAGTATCTGCTCTTATTCTGTATATATGGACACTGCACAGTACCACTTCTCTAGTCCTGTATACTGGGTTAATTCTCAGTATCTGCTCTTATTCTGTATATATGGACAGTGCACAGTACCACTTCTCTTATTCTGTATATATGGATAGTGCACAGTACCACTTCTCTAGTCCTGTATACTGGATGTAATTCTCAGTATCTGCTCTTATTCTGTATATATGGACAGTGCACAGTACCACTTCTCTAGTCCTGTATACTGGTGTAATTCTCAGTATCTGCTCTTATTCTGTATATATGGACAGTGCACAGTACCACTTCTCTTGTCCTGTATACTGGGTGTAATTCTCAGTATCTGCTCTTATTCTGTATATATGGACAGTGCACAGTACCACTTCTCTTGTCCTGTATACTGGGTGTAATTCTCAGTATCTGCTCTTATTCTGTATATATGGACAGTCGTATATATCCGATACGAATTCTCAGTATCATTCTCTTATTCTGTATATATGGACAGTGCACAGTACCACTTCTCTTGTCCTGTATACTGGGTGTAATTCTCAGTATCTGCTCTTATTCTGTATATATGGACAGTGCACAGTACCACCCTTCTGTATATTTCTTCTCTTATTCTGTATATATGGACACTGCACAGTACATACACTTCTCTAGTCCTGTATACTGGATGTAATTCTCAGTATCTGCTCTTATTCTGTATATATGGACAGTGCACAGTACCACTTCTCTAGTCCTGTATACTGGGTGTAATTCTCAGTATCTGCTCTTATTCTGTATATATGGACAGTGCACAGTACCACTTCTCTTATCCTGTATATTGGTGTTGCAGTACCTTCTCTTATTCTGTATATATGGACAGTGACAGTACCACTTCTCTAGTCCTGTATACTGGATGTAATTCTCAGTATCTGCTCTTATTCTGTATATATGGACAGTGCACAGTACCACTTCTCTAGTCCTGTATACTGGTGTAATTCTCAGTATCTGCTCTTATTCTGTATATATGGACACTGCACAGTACCACTTCTCTTGCCCTGTATACTGGTGTAATTCTCAGTATCTGCTCTTATTCTGTATATATGGACAGTGCACAGTACCACTTCTCTTATTCTGTATATATGGATAGTGCACAGTACCACTTCTCTAGTCCTGTATACTGGATGTAATTCTCAGTATCTGCTCTTATTCTGTATATATGGACAGTGCACTTTTGTACCACTTCTCTTATTCTGTATATATGGATAGTGTACAGTACCACTTCTCTAGTCCTGTATACTGGATGTAATTCTCAGTATCTGCTCTTATTCTGTATATATGGACAGTGCACAGTACCACTTCTCTAGTCCTGTATACTGGTGTAATTCTCAGTATCTGCTATTATTCTGTATATATGGACAGTGCACAGTACCACTTCTCTTGTCCTGTATACTGGGTGTAATTCTCAGTATCTGCTCTTATTCTGTATATATGGACACTGCACAGTACCACTTCTCTTGTCCTGTATACTGGGTGTAATTCTCAGTATCTGCTCTTATTCTGTATATATGGACAGTGCACAGTACCACTTCTCTTGCCCTGTATACTGGGTGTAATTCTCAGTATCTGCTCTTATTCTGTATATATGGACCGTGGCAGTGCACAGTACCACTTCTCTTATTCTGTATATATGGACAGTGCACAGTACCACTTCTCTAGTCCTGTATACTGGATGTAATTCTCAGTATCTGCTCTTATTCTGTATATATGGACAGTGCACAGTACCACTTCTCTAGTCCTGTATACTGGTGTAATTCTCAGTATCTGCTCTTATTCTGTATATATGGACAGTGCACAGTACCACTTCTCTAGTCCTGTATACTGGTGTAATTCTCAGTATCTGCTCTTATTCTGTATATATGGACAGTGCACAGTACCACTTCTCTTGTCCTGTATACTGGGTGTAATTCTCAGTATCTGCTCTTATTCTGTATATATGGACAGTGGCAGTGCACAGTACCACTTCTCTAGTCCTGTATACTGGGTGTAATTCTCAGTATCTGCTCTTATTCTGTATATATGGACAGTGCACAGTACCACTTCTCTTGTCCTGTATACTGGTGTAATTCTCAGTATCTGCTCTTATTCTGTATATATGGACACTGCACAGTACCACTTCTCTTATTCTGTATATATGGACAGTGCACAGTACCACTTCTCTAGTCCTGTATACTGGATGTAATTCTCAGTATCTGCTCTTATTCTGTATATATGGACAGTGCACAGTACCACTTCTCTTGTCCTGTATACTGGTGTAATTCTCAGTATCTGCTCTTATTCTGTATATATGGACAGTGCACAGTACCACTTCTCTTGTCCTGTATACTGGGTGTAATTCTCAGTATCTGCTCTTATTCTGTATATATGGACAGTGCACAGTACCACTTCTCTGTCCTGTATACTGGGTAATTCTCAGTATCTGCTCTTATTCTGTATATATGGACAGTGCACAGTACCACTTCTCTAGTCCTGTATACTGGATGTAATTCTCAGTATCTGCTCTTATTCTGTATATATGGACAGTGCACAGTACCACTTCTCTTGTCCTGTATACTGGGTGTAATTCTCAGTATCTGCTCTTATTCTGTATATATGGACACTGCACAGTACCACTTCTCTTGTCCTGTATACTGGTGTAATTCTCAGTATCTGCTCTTATTCTGTATATATGGACAGTGCACAGTACCACTTCTCTAGTCCTGTATACTGGGTGTAATTCTCAGTATCTGCTCTTATTCTGTATATATGGACAGTGCACAGTACCACTTCTCTTATTCTGTATATATGGATAGTGTACAGTACCACTTCTCTAGTCCTGTATACTTGATGTAATTCTCAGTATCTGCTCTTATTCTGTATATACGGACAGTGCACAGTACCACTTCTCTAGTCCTGTATACTGGTGTAATTCTCAGTATCTGCTCTTATTCTGTATATATGGACAGTGCACAGTACCACTTCTCTTATCCTGTATACTGGCCGCTCTCTGATATGTAATTCTCAGTATCTGCTCTTATTCTGTATATATGGACAGTGCACAGTACCACTTCTCTAGTCCTGTATACTGGATGTAATTCTCAGTATCTGCTCTTATTCTGTATATATGGACAGTGCACAGTACCACTTCTCTTGTCCTGTATACTGGTGTAATTCTCAGTATCTGCTCTTATTCTGTATATATGGACAGTGCACAGTACCACTTCTCTTATTCTGTATATATGGACAGTGCACAGTACCACTTCTCTAGTCCTGTATACTGGATGTAATTCTCAGTATCTGCTCTTATTCTGTATATATGGACAGTGCACAGTACCACTTCTCTAGTCCTGTATACTGGTGTAATTCTCAGTATCTGCTCTTATTCTGTATATATGGACAGTGCACAGTACCACTTCTCTTGTCCTGTATACTGGGTGTAATTCTCAGTATCTGCTCTTATTCTGTATATATGGACACTGCACAGTACCACTTCTCTTGTCCTGTATACTGGGTGTAATTCTCAGTATCTGCTCTTATTCTGTATATATGGACAGTGCACAGTACCACTTCTCTTGTCCTGTATACTGGTGTAATTCTCAGTATCTGCTCTTATTCTGTATATATGGACAGTGCACAGTACCACTTCTCTAGTCCTGTATACTGGTGTAATTCTCAGTATCTGCTCTTATTCTGTATATATGGACAGTGCACAGTACCACTTCTCTTGTCCTGTATACTGGGTGTAATTCTCAGTATCTGCTCTTATTCTGTATATATGGACAGTGCACAGTACCACTTCTCTTGTCCTGTATACTGGGTGTAATTCTCAGTATCTGCTCTTATTCTGTATATATGGACAGTGCACAGTACCACTTCTCTTGTCCTGTATACTGGGTGTAATTCTCAGTATCTGCTCTTATTCTGTATATATGGACAGTGCACAGTACCACTTCTCTTGTCCTGTATACTGGGTGTAATTCTCAGTATCTGCTCTTATTCTGTATATATGGACAGTGCACAGTACCACTTCTCTTGTCCTGTATACTGGGTGTAATTCTCAGTATCTGCTCTTATTCTGTATATATGGACAGTGCACAGTACCACTTCTCTTGTCCTGTATACTGGGTGTAATTCTCAGTATCTGCTCTTATTCTGTATATATGGACAGTGCACAGTACCACTTCTCTTGTCCTGTATACTGGGTGTAATTCTCAGTATCTGCTCTTATTCTGTATATATGGACAGTGCACAGTACCACTTCTCTTGTCCTGTATACTGGGTGTAATTCTCAGTATCTGCTCTTATTCTGTATATATGGACAGTGCACAGTACCACTTCTCTTGTCCTGTATACTGGGTGTAATTCTCAGTATCTGCTCTTATTCTGTATATATGGACAGTGCACAGTACCACTTCTCTTGTCCTGTATACTGGTGTAATTCTCAGTATCTGCTCTTATTCTGTATATATGGACAGTGCACAGTACCACTTCTCTTGTCCTGTATACTGGGTGTAATTCTCAGTATCTGCTCTTATTCTGTATATATGGACAGTGCACAGTACCACTTCTCTTGTCCTGTATACTGGGTGTAATTCTCAGTATCTGCTCTTATTCTGTATATATGGACAGTGCACAGTACCACTTCTCTTGCGTAAGTCCTGTAACTGGTGTAATTCTCAGTATCTGCTCTTATTCTGTATATATGGACAGTGCACAGTACCACTTCTCTAGTCCTGTATACTGGGTGTAATTCTCAGTATCTATATATGGACATGACAGTGCACAGTACCACTTCTCTAGTCCTGTATACTGGGTGTAATTCTCAGTATCTGCTCTTATTCTGTATATATGGACAGTGACATGCACAGTACCACTTCTCTAGTCCTGTATACTGGGTGTAATTCTCAGTATCTGCTCTTATTCTGTATATATGGACAGTGCACAGTACCACTTCTCTTGTCCTGTATACTGGGTGTAATTCTCAGTATCTGCTCTTATTCTGTATATATGGACAGTGCACAGTACCACTTCTCTTGTCCTGTATACTGGGGGTAATTCTCAGTATCTGCTCTTATTCTGTATATATGGACAGTGCACAGTACCACTTCTCTTGTCCTGTATACTGGGTGTAATTCTCAGTATCTGCTCTTATTCTGTATATATGGACAGTGCACAGTACCACTTCTCTTGTCCTGTATACTGGGTGTAATTCTCAGTATCTGCTCTTATTCTGTATATATGGACAGTGCACAGTACCACTTCTCTTGTCCTGTATACTGGGTGTAATTTCAGTACTGCTCTTATTCTGTATATATGACAGTGCAATACTGCTCTTATTCTGTATATATGGACACTGCACAGTACCACTTCTCTAGTCCTGTATACTGGATGTAATTCTCAGTATCTGCTCTTATTCTGTATATATGGACAGTGCACAGTACCACTTCTCTTGTCCTGTATACTGGTGAGTGTAATTCTCAGTATCTGCTCTTATTCTGTATATATGGACAGTGCACAGTACCACTTCTCTTGTCCTGTATACTGGGTGTAATTCTCAGTATCTGCTCTTATTCTGTATATATGGACAGTGCACAGTACCACTTCTCTTGTCCTGTATACTGGGTGTAATTCTCAGTATCTGCTCTTATTCTGTATATATGGACAGTGCACAGTACCACTTCTCTTGTCCTGTATACTGGGTGTAATTCTCAGTATCTGCTCTTATTCTGTATATATGGACAGTGCACAGTACCACTTCTCTTGTCCTGTATACTGGGTGTAATTCTCAGTATCTGCTCTTATTCTGTATATATGGACAGTGCACAGTACCACTTCTCTTGTCCTGTATACTGGGTGTAATTCTCAGTATCTGCTCTTATTCTGTATATATGGACAGTGCACAGTACCACTTCTCTTGTCCTGTATACTGGTGTAATTCTCAGTATCTGCTCTTATTCTGTATATATGGACACTGCACAGTACCACTTCTCTTGTCCTGTATACTGGATGTAATTCTCAGTATCTGCTCTTATTCTGTATATATGGACAGTGCACAGTACCACTTCTCTTATCCTGTATACTGGAAGTGCACAGTACCCTGCTCTTATTCTGTATATATGGACAGTGCACAGTACCACTTCTCTTATCCTGTATACTGGGGTAATTCTCAGTATCTGCTCTTATTCTGTATATATGGACACTGCACAGTACCACTTCTCTAGTCCTGTATACTGGGTGTAATTCTCAGTATCTGCTCTTATTCTGTATATATGGACAGTGCACAGTACCACTTCTCTTGTCCTGTATACTGGGTGTAATTCTCAGTATCTGCTCTTATTCTGTATATATGGACACTGCACAGTACCACTTCTCTTGTCCTGTATACTGGGTGTAATTCTCAGTATCTGCTCTTATTCTGTATATATGGACAGTGCACAGTACCACTTCTCTTGTTCCTGTATATATGGATAGTGCACAGTACCACTTCTCTGGCTGTATACTGGATGTAATTCTCAGTATCTGCTCTTATTCTGTATATATGGACAGTGCACAGTACCACTTCTCTTATCCTGTATATTGGACAGTGCACAGTACCACTTCTCTTATTCTGTATATATGGACAGTGCACAGTACCACTTCTCTTATCCTGTATATTGGACAGTGCACAGTACCTGCTCTTATCTGTATATATGGACAGTGCTCTATTCTGTATATATGGACAGTGCACAGTACCACTTCTCTAGTCCTGTATACTGGATGTAATTCTCAGTATCTGCTCTTATTCTGTATATATGGACAGTGCACAGTACCACTTCTCTTGTCCTGTATACTGGGTGTAATTCTCAGTATCTGCTCTTATTCTGTATATATGGACAGTGCACAGTACCACTTCTCTTATTCTGTATATATGGATAGTGTACAGTACCACTTCTCTAGTCCTGTATACTGGATGTAATTCTCAGTATCTGCTCTTATTCTGTATATATGGACAGTGCACAGTACCACTTCTCTAGTCCTGTATACTGGTGTAATTCTCAGTATCTGCTCTTATTCTGTATATATGGACAGTGCACAGTACCACTTCTCTTGTCCTGTATACTGGTGTAATTCTCAGTATCTGCTCTTATTCTGTATATATGGACACTGCACAGTACCACTTCTCTTTTGTAAGGTGAAGTATTCTCTGCCTGTATACTGGGTGTAATTCTCAGTATCTGCTCTTATTCTGTATATATGGACAGTGCACAGTACCACTTCTCTAGTCCTGTATACTGGTGTAATTCTCAGTATCTGCTCTTATTCTGTATATATGGACAGTGCACAGTACCACTTCTCTTGTCCTGTATACTGGTGTAATTCTCAGTATCTGCTCTTATTCTGTATATATGGACAGTGCACAGTACCACTTCTCTAGTCCTGTATACTGGATGTAATTCTCAGTATCTGCTCTTATTCTGTATATATGGACAGTGCACAGTACCACTTCTCTTGTCCTGTATACTGGGTGTAATTCTCAGTATCTGCTCTTATTCTGTATATATGGACAGTGCACAGTACCACTTCTCTTGTCCTGTATACTGGGTGTAATTCTCAGTATCTGCTCTTATTCTGTATATATGGACAGTGCACAGTACCACTTCTCTTGGTCCTGTATACTGGGTGTAATTCTCAGTATCTGCTCTTATTCTGTATATATGGACAGTGCACAGTACCACTTCTCTTGTCCTGTATACTGGGTGTAATTCTCAGTATCTGCTCTTATTCTGTATATATGGACAGTGCACAGTACCACTTCTCTTGTCCTGTATACTGGTGTAATTCTCAGTATCTGCTCTTATTCTGTATATATGGACAGTGCACAGTACCACTTCTCTTATCCTGTATAATGGTGACAACATTCTCAGTCCTGTATACTGGGTGTAATTCTCAGTATCTGCTCTTATTCTGTATATATGGACAGTGCACAGTACCACTTCTCTTGTCCTGTATACTGGTGTAATTCTCAGTATCTGCTATTATTCTGTATATATGGACAGTGCACAGTACCACTTCTCTTGTCCTGTATACTGGTGTAATTCTCAGTATCTGCTCTTATTCTGTATATATGGACACTGCACAGTACCACTTCTCTTGTCCTGTATACTGGTGGTTAATTCTCAGTATCTGCTCTTATTCTGTATATATGGACAGTGCACAGTACCACTTCTCTTGTCCTGTATACTGGGTGTAATTCTCAGTATCTGCTCTTATTCTGTATATATGGACAGTGCACAGTACCACTTCTCTTGTCCTGTATACTGGGTGTAATTCTCAGTATCTGCTCTTATTCTGTATATATGGACAGTGCACAGTACCACTTCTCTTATTCTGTATATATGGACAGTGCACAGTACCACTTCTCTAGTCCTGTATACTGGATGTAATTCTCAGTATCTGCTCTTATTCTGTATATATGGACAGTGCACAGTACCACTTCTCTTGTCCTGTATACTGGGTGTAATTCTCAGTATCTGCTCTTATTCTGTATATATGGACAGTGCACAGTACCACTTCTCTTGTCCTGTATACTGGGTGTAATTCTCAGTATCTGCTCTTATTCTGTATATATGGACAGTGCACAGTACCACTTCTCTTGTCCTGTATACTGGGTGTAATTCTCAGTATCTGCTCTTATTCTGTATATATGGACAGTGCACAGTACCACTTCTCTTGTCCTGTATACTGGGTGTAATTCTCAGTATCTGCTCTTATTCTGTATATATGGACAGTGCACAGTACCACTTCTCTAGTCCTGTATACTGGTGTAATTCTCAGTATCTGCTCTTATTCTGTATATATGGACACTGCACAGTACCACTTCTCTTGTCCTGTATACTGGTGTAATTCTCAGTATCTGCTCTTATTCTGTATATATGGACAGTGCACAGTACCACTTCTCTTGTCCTGTATACTGGTGTAATTCTCAGTATCTGCTCTTATTCTGTATATATGGACAGTGCACAGTACCACTTCTCTTGTCCTGTATACTGGGTGTAATTCTCAGTATCTGCTCTTATTCTGTATATATGGACAGTGCACAGTACCACTTCTCTTGTCCTGTATACTGGGTGTAATTATCTGTATATATGGCAGTCAGTAACTTCTCTTCTCTTAGTATTCTGTATATATGGACAGTGCACAGTACCACTTCTCTAGTCCTGTATACTGGGTGTAATTCTCAGTATCTGCTCTTATTCTGTATATATGGACAGTGCACAGTACCACTTCTCTTGTCCTGTATACTGGTGTAATTCTCAGTATCTGCTCTTATTCTGTATATATGGACACTGCACAGTACCACTTCTCTTGTCCTGTATACTGGGTGTAATTCTCAGTATCTGCTCTTATTCTGTATATATGGACAGTGCACAGTACCACTTCTCTAGTCCTGTATACTGGGTGTAATTCTCAGTATCTGCTCTTATTCTGTATATATGGACAGTGCACAGTACCACTTCTCTTGTCCTGTATACTGGGTGTAATTCTCAGTATCTGCTCTTATTCTGTATATATGGACAGTGCACAGTACCACTTCTCTAGTCCTGTATACTGGGTGTAATTCTCAGTATCTGCTCTTATTCTGTATATATGGACAGTGCACAGTACCACTTCTCTTGTCCTGTATACTGGGTGTAATTCTCAGTATCTGCTCTTATTCTGTATATATGGACAGTGCACAGTACCACTTCTCTTGTCCTGTATACTGGGTGTAATTCTCTAGTATCTGCTCTTATTCTGTATATATGGACACTGCACAGTACCACTTCTCTAGTCCTGTATACTGGGTGTAATTCTCAGTATCTGCTCTTATTCTGTATATATGGACAGTGCACAGTACCACTTCTCTTGTCCTGTATACTGGGTGTAATTCTCAGTATCTGCTCTTATTCTGTATATATGGACAGTGCACAGTACCACTTCTCTTGTCCTGTATACTGGGTGTAATTCTCAGTATCTGCTCTTATTCTGTATATATGGACAGTGCACAGTACCACTTCTCTAGTCCTGTATACTGGATGTAATTCTCAGTATCTGCTCTTATTCTGTATATATGGACAGTGCACAGTACCACTTCTCTTGTCCTGTATACTGGTGTAATTCTCAGTATCTGCTCTTATTCTGTATATATGGACAGTGCACAGTACCACTTCTCTTGTCCTGTATACTGGTGTAATTCTCAGTATCTGCTCTTATTCTGTATATATGGACAGTGCACAGTACCACTTCTCTTGTCCTGTATACTGGGTGTAATTCTCAGTATCTGCTCTTATTCTGTATATATGGACAGTGCACAGTACCACTTCTCTTGTCCTGTATACTGGGTGTAATTCTCAGTATCTGCTCTTATTCTGTATATATGGACAGTGCACAGTACCACTTCTCTTGTCCTGTATACTGGGGTGAATTCTCAGTATCTGCTCTTATTCTGTATATATGGACAGTGCACAGTACCACTTCTCTCTATTCTGTATATATGGACAGTGCACAGTACCACTTCTCTAGTCCTGTATACTGGGTGTAATTCTCAGTATCTGCTCTTATTCTGTATATATGGACAGTGCACAGTACCACTTCTCTTGTCCTGTATACTGGGTGTAATTCTCAGTATCTGCTCTTATTCTGTATATATGGACACTGCACAGTACCACTTCTCTTGTCCTGTATACTGGGTGTAATTCTCAGTATCTGCTCTTATTCTGTATATATGGACAGTGCACAGTACCACTTCTCTTGTCCTGTATACTGGGTGTAATTCTCAGTATCTGCTCTTATTCTGTATATATGGACAGTGCACAGTACCACTTCTCTTGTCCTGTATACTGGGTGTAATTCTCAGTATCTGCTCTTATTCTGTATATATGGACAGTGACGTACTGTATACTGGTGTAATTCTCAGTATCTGCTCTTATTCTGTATATATGGACAGTGCACAGTACCACTTCTCTTATTCTGTATATATGGATAGTGTACAGTACCACTTCTCTAGTCCTGTATACTGGATGTAATTCTCAGTATCTGCTCTTATTCTGTATATATGGACAGTGCACAGTACCACTTCTCTAGTCCTGTATACTGGTGTAATTCTCAGTATCTGCTCTTATTCTGTATATATGGACAGTGCACAGTACCACTTCTCTTGTCCTGTATACTGGTGTAATTCTCAGTATCTGCTCTTATTCTGTATATATGGACAGTGCACAGTACCACTTCTCTTGTCCTGTATACTGGGTGTAATTCTCAGTATCTGCTCTTATTCTGTATATATGGACAGTGCACAGTACCACTTCTCTTGTCCTGTATACTGGGTGTAATTCTCAGTATCTGCTCTTATTCTGTATATATGGACAGTGCACAGTACCACTTCTCTTGTCCTGTATACTGGTGTAATTCTCAGTATCTGCTCTTATTCTGTATATATGGACAGTGCACAGTACCACTTCTCTTGTCCTGTATACTGGGTGTAATTCTCAGTATCTGCTCTTATTCTGTATATATGGACAGTGCACAGTACCACTTCTCTAGTCCTGTATACTGGTGTAATTCTCAGTATCTGCTCTTATTCTGTATATATGGACAGTGCACAGTACCACTTCTCTTGTCCTGTATACTGGTGTAATTCTCAGTATCTGCTCTTATTCTGTATATATGGACAGTGCACAGTACCACTTCTCTTGTCCTGTATACTGGGTGTAATTCTCAGTATCTGCTCTTATTCTGTATATATGGACAGTGCACAGTACCACTTCTCTTGTCCTGTATACTGGGTGTAATTCTCAGTATCTGCTCTTATTCTGTATATATGGACAGTGCACAGTACCACTTCTCTTGTCCTGTATACTGGGTGTAATTCTCAGTATCTGCTCTTATTCTGTATATATGGACACTGCACAGTACCACTTCTCTTGTCCTGTATACTGGGTGTAATTCTCAGTATCTGCTCTTATTCTGTATATATGGACAGTGCACAGTACCACTTCTCTTGTCCTGTATACTGGGTGTAATTCTCAGTATCTGCTCTTATTCTGTATATATGGACAGTGCACAGTACCACTTCTCTTGTCCTGTATACCGGGTGTAATTCTCAGTATCTGCTCTTATTCTGTATATATGGACAGTGCACAGTACCACTTCTCTTGTCCTGTATACTGGGTGTAATTCTCAGTATCTGCTCTTATTCTGTATATATGGACAGTGCACAGTACCACTTCTCTTGTCCTGTATATGCAGTGCACAGTATCTGCTCTTATTCTGTATATATGGACAGTGCACAGTACCACTTCTCTTGTCCTGTATACTGGGTGTAATTCTCAGTATCTGCTCTTATTCTGTATATATGGACAGTGCACAGTACCACTTCTCTAGTCCTGTATACTGGGTGTAATTCTCAGTATCTGCTCTTATTCTGTATATATGGACAGTGCACAGTACCACTTCTCTTGTCCTGTATACTGGGTGTAATTCTCAGTATCTGCTCTTATTCTGTATATATGGACAGTGCACAGTACCACTTCTCTTGTCCTGTATACTGGGTGTAATTCTCAGTATCTGCTCTTATTCTGTATATATGGACAGTGCACAGTACCACTTCTCTTGTCCTGTATACTGGGTGTAATTCTCAGTATCTGCTCTTATTCTGTATATATGGACAGTGCACAGTACCACTTCTCTTGTCCTGTATACTGGGTGTAATTCTCAGTATCTGCTCTTATTCTGTATATATGGACACTGCACAGTACCACTTCTCTTGTCCTGTATACTGGGTGTAATTCTCAGTATCTGCTCTTATTCTGTATATATGGACAGTGCACAGTACCACTTCTCTTGTCCTGTATACTGGGTGTAATTCTCAGTATCTGCTCTTATTCTGTATATATGGACAGTGCACAGTACCACTTCTCTTGTCCTGTATACTGGGTGTAATTCTCAGTATCTGCTCTTATTCTGTATATATGGACAGTGCACAGTACCACTTCTCTTGTCCTGTATACTGGGTGTAATTCTCAGTATCTGCTCTTATTCTGTATATATGGACAGTGCACAGTACCACTTCTCTTGTCCTGTATACTGGGTGTAATTCTCAGTATCTGCTCTTATTCTGTATATATGGACACTGCACAGTACCACTTCTCTTGTCCTGTATACTGGGTGTAATTCTCAGTATCTGCTCTTATTCTGTATATATGGACAGTGCACGTACCACTTCTCTAGTCCTGTATACTGGTGTAACTCAGTATCTGCTCTTATTCTGTATATATGGACAGTGCACAGTACCACTTCTCTTGTCCTGTATACTGGATGTAATTCTCAGTATCTGCTCTTATTCTGTATATATGGACAGTGCACAGTACCACTTCTCTTGTCCTGTATACTGGTTGTAATTCTCAGTATCTGCTCTTATTCTGTATATATGGACAGTGCACAGTACCACTTCTCTTGTCCTGTATACTGGGTGTAATTCTCAGTATCTGCTCTTATTCTGTATATATGGACAGTGCACAGTACAGTACCACTTCTCTAGTCCTGTATACTGGTGTAATTCTCAGTATCTGCTCTTATTCTGTATATATGGACAGTGCACAGTACCACTTCTCTTGTCCTGTATACTGGTGTAATTCTCAGTATCTGCTCTTATTCTGTATATATGGACAGTGCACAGTACCACTTCTCTTGTCCTGTATACTGGGTGTAATTCTCAGTATCTGCTCTTATTCTGTATATATGGACAGTGCACAGTACCACTTCTCTTGTCCTGTATACTGGGTGTAATTCTCAGTATCTGCTCTTATTCTGTATATATGGACACTGCACAGTACCACTTCTCTTGTCCTGTATACTGGGTGTAATTCTCAGTATCTGCTCTTATTCTGTATATATGGACAGTGCACAGTACCACTTCTCTTATTCTGTAATATGGATAGTCACAGTACCACTTCTCTAGTCCTGTATACTGGATGTAATTCTCAGTATCTGCTCTTATTCTGTATATATGGACAGTGCACAGTACCACTTCTCTTGTCCTGTATACTGGTGTAATTCTCAGTATCTGCTCTTATTCTGTATATATGGACACTGCACAGTACCACTTCTCTTGTCCTGTATACTGGGTGTAATTCTCAGTATCTGCTCTTATTCTGTATATATGGACACTGCACAGTACCACTTCTCTTGTCCTGTATACTGGGTGTAATTCTCAGTATCTGCTCTTATTCTGTATATATGGACAGTGCACAGTACCACTTCTCTTGTCCTGTATACTGGGTGTAATTCTCAGTATCTGCTCTTATTCTGTATATATGGACAGTGCACAGTACCACTTCTCTTGTCCTGTATACTGGGTGTAATTCTCAGTATCTGCTCTTATTCTGTATATATGGACACTGCACAGTACCACTTCTCTTGTCCTGTATACTGGGTGTAATTCTCAGTATCTGCTCTTATTCTGTATATATGGACAGTGCACAGTACCACTTCTCTTGTCCTGTATACTGGGTGTAATTCTCAGTATCTGCTCTTATTCTGTATATATGGACAGTGCACAGTACCACTTCTCTTGTCCTGTATACTGGGTGTAATTCTCAGTATCTGCTCTTATTCTGTATATATGGACAGTGCACAGTACCACTTCTCTTGTCCTGTATACTGGGTGTAATTCTCAGTATCTGCTCTTATTCTGTATATATGGACACTGCACAGTACCACTTCTCTTGTCCTGTATACTGGTGTAATTCTCAGTATCTGCTCTTATTCTGTATATATGGACACTGCACAGTACCACTTCTCTTGTCCTGTATACTGGGTGTAATTCTCAGTATCTGCTCTTATTCTGTATATATGGACAGTGCACAGTACCACTTCTCTAGTCCTGTATACTGGTGTAATTCTCAGTATCTGCTCTTATTCTGTATATATGGACAGTGCACAGTACCACTTCTCTTGTCCTGTATACTGGGTGTAATTCTCAGTATCTGCTCTTATTCTGTATATATGGACAGTGCACAGTACCACTTCTCTTGTCCTGTATACTGGATGTAATTCTCAGTATCTGCTCTTATTCTGTATATATGGACACTGCACAGTACCACTTCTCTTGTCCTGTATACTGGTGTAATTCTCAGTATCTGCTCTTATTCTGTATATATGGACTGTAGGACAGTGCACAGTACCACTTCTCTAGTCCTGTATACTGGATGTAATTCTCAGTATCTGCTCTTATTCTGTATATATGGACAGTGCACAGTACCACTTCTCTTATTCTGTACATATGGATAGTGCACAGTACCACTTCTCTAGTCCTGTATACTGGATGTAATTCTCAGTATCTGCTCTTATTCTGTATATATGGACAGTGCACAGTACCACTTCTCTAGTCCTGTATACTGGTGTAATTCTCAGTATCTGCTATTATTCTGTATATATGGACAGTGCACAGTACCACTTCTCTTGTCCTGTATACTGGTGTAATTCTCAGTATCTGCTCTTATTCTGTATATATGGACACTGCACAGTACCACTTCTCTTGCCCTGTATACTGGATGTAATTCTCAGTATCTGCTCTTATTCTGTATATATGGACAGTGCACAGTACCACTTCTCTTGCCCTGTATACTGGTGTAATTCTCAGTATCTGCTCTTATTCTGTATATATGGACAGTGCACAGTACCACTTCTCTTATTCTGTATATATGGATAGTGTACAGTACCACTTCTCTAGTCCTGTATACTGGATGTAATTCTCAAAGCATTCTATTTCCATGTTTCTGTGTTTCCTGTAGCTTTATGAGGGCTTGTTTTTTGCGGGCTGAGGTGTGCTTTCTCCTGGCACCATTTTTGAGTACATATAATGTACAGAATTGTATCACTTTTATCAATAAAATGTATACATTTTGGGAATGTAGTAGAAAATAAAACCTCAGCAATTCCACAATTGTTTCTATTTTTCTTCACCATATTGTATAAATTACCTACTAATTTTATACATTGGGTGGTTACAGGGTTGGATTACACAGATACCAAATAGAAAGAGTGTTTTTTCTTCATTTTGCACTATAAAGATACTTAGAAAATAATTTGAATTTGTGTCAGAGCGATATTTTTACTTTTCATGGAACTGGATGAGAGCTTGTTTTTTGTGGGAAGACTGGTAGTTTTCATTGGTGTCATTTGGGAATACATGCAAGTTTTTAAGTCTTTGCTAGTATCTTGAGTTAGGGTGGAATCAGAGGCGTAGCTAGTGGGGGGGGCAGAGGGGGCAGCTGCCCCGGGCCCACTGACTTTTTGGGAACCACCCCGGGGCCGCCATTAATACATTCTTTATTTCTAACTGGATCGGTGTCTGCAGTATTGTAAACTGCAAGCTACATGAGGCCTGCGGTTTACAAGTCCCCGAGAGCACAGAACTATGTCTTCTTCTCACACAGGCGGCGCGATGACGTCACAACATGCGCTCAGACACAGACCTCCTGTGCGTGGACAGGGAGGAAGCGGCGGCTCCATTCGTCAGCATTGCAGGTAGGTGAGTATAACTTTTTTTTTTCTTTTTTGTAGCGCAGTTGTCGATATATTACTTATATAAGGGGTGAATAGGAGTGGGAAATATAACTATAATGGGAGGATTCATTAGGGGGCATTATGACGATGGGGGGTCATTTATATAAGGGTTAAGGGTTATTGGTGGGCATTATGAATACAAGGGGGGAGATTATTTATATAAGGGGCCATTAGGGGGCATCATTTATATTAGGAGGCATTATGAACATAAGGGGGTGGTCATTGATATAAGGGGTCATTAGAGGTGCAGTATTTATATCAGGGTGAATCAAGGGCATAATATGGGGGTCAATTAATTTAATGAAAGTTGCACTTGGGCTTTATTAAGACTAAGGCCCCACGTACCAGGCTACAGCAAAAAAACCAAGCGCTGGCGGAGAAACCATGGCGGTAACATTGTGGTTTTTCCTGCAGAGCTTTTCTCAGAAGGTCTGCAGAGGTTTCCCCTGTGGACTTTCTGTTTTCAATACACCTATATGGAAGCCGCCAGTGTTTCTGTAGGTATAATTGACATGCTGCAATTTTCAAAACCGCAACAGTTTTGGAAATCACAGTGCGTCTGCTGCACATATTTTTCCGCAATATGGGGATGGGATTTGCTAGAATGCCATGATTTTTTTCTGTGGGTTTTCATCACATGGGGCCCCATCCCATTCCCACTTTGCAGTAAAATACACACAGCGGATACGCTGCGATTTCCAAAACAGTCACAGTTTTGGAAATCGCAGCATGTCAATTATACCTACGGAAACGCCAATGGTTTCCCTATAGATATAATTGAAGCAGAACGTCCGCAGAGGAAACCTCTGCAAACATTCTGTGCAAAGTGCTGCAGGAAGAACCGTGATGTGTCGCCGCCGCGGTTTTTCCCACAGCTGTTTTTTGCTGTGGAACGCCACGTGGGGCCTTAGCCTTAAGGAGTTTTCCAGCTCATTTTTATTGATGATCTATCCTCAGCATAAATCATCAATAAGAGATAAGTGATTCCCCACTGATCAGCTATATGAAGGGGCTATGGCGCCTGTTTATATCACACGCTGTCTGTTTATAGTGACCGTGTGATGTCATTCCAGCCTTGTCACATAGACGTGTATAGGACAAGGCTGTAGTTACATTACATGGCCGCTATGAAAAGAATGACACTATGTAAACGGAGAAGGTGTCACAGCGCTTACACAGGTACCACGGTTCATTCAAACAGCTGATCCTCGGGGTCCCGGGTATTGGAACCCCAATAATTTGTTTTCCCTTGTTTTTTTTTTTTTCTTTTTAATTAGGAAACACCTGGGACATTATTAATAAGGGGAACTATTTAAAGGGGTGCACAGGGAAGTTATTAATTTAAAGATGCACTTGGGGGTATTATTCATTATGGGGGGGTATATTATATATTTTATAATTGGGGTAGCCGCAGGATGGGGGCTTTGTGTAGGTGAGGACAATGTGGGTCGGGTGCCTGGAAAAGTGAGGAGCCAAAGATGTCTGTTGCAAACTTTACAGAGACTGGAAGAAGTGGTCATGGCCGTCTGGATGAAAGACACGGGGAATGTGAACGATTAGTCAGAGACGTCACCTGTAAGTCACAAAATGTTACTGCACTGTATTCACCTAAATCGTCTGCCGAGCCCTGTGTAGAGCCGCTATATACCACTATATGCTCACTGTATACTCATAGTATCGGTATACGAACATGTCCAAGGTCAGGGACAACTTGGACATGTTCTCCCCCCCCCCCCCGTGCTGAACCCCTAGCTACGCCTCTGGTGGAATGTTTGTTGTGCCCAAGATGTTGTGCTTTGGGAGTTCCAAGGGATGTTCCAGGGTACAACTGCTGTCAGTTATGCTGGTGCGAAGGAATGATGTATAACAGAGCCAGTCCTCACACCTTTTGGGGGGTTTGCGTGGCCGTTCAGGTTATCTCGTTTCTATGTGTCACTGGGAAACAGTGGCCTGTGAGAACAGGAGGGATATCCATTATCATGTGAGTGAGACCTATGTGTTTCTCAGTCCTGTCTTGTGTACCATCTTCTATGTGTATCTACTTCTGCTTGTCAACTGAAATCAAGCAAAGTAAATTCATGGTTCTACTAAATACTGTAAAGAGGGTCTGGTGGTTTCTTTGGCCCGACTACACTACATGACATGAAACTGCCAGGGCAGTGTGAACAGTCTGTATTAGGTGTAGTTGACATGACTGCCATGCTGGGTGGAGACCTAACAGACCCCAGAATCTGCAATCACACATACTGTAAAGTTTCTGGTAATTGGGAAAAATTGCTGTTGAGAGTGTTATAAAAGAAATAACACCTTCTGGGGGATCTGTAATGTGGCCATATAGTTTGTCACTTACTTAAAAGGAATGTATCACCATTTTAGTTATTTATGTATTTATTTAATTATGTATTTATTCATTTATTAAATTCATATTGTAGAATATATCACTTTTTCCCCAATCTATTTCTATTTTATGAGATTTTTTTTTAAATTCTATTTTCTGTACATGTATATGGGATTCGCCATCTTGCCTGAGCTTGTGCTCTGCTCTGTTAACAGCATTTAGAGATATGCTTTACAGCATAGCCATGGTAATAGACTGAAGCCAGCTCAAATTACATAATATAAATTAAACACTTCAGTACCTGGCTATTTTCCCTGGTTAAGGACCAGACGTATTTTCAGGTCTTTCGGACATGTGGTTTTGAGAGCTAAAAAATTTTTTTTTTCATCAGGTTATTCAAATAATTTTTTTGGTAACACATAGGGCTTTACTTTTATGTTATTTTATTTTTGCATGTCTCTTTTTAACATTTTTCACATTTTTTTTCATAGCACAAAGTACTACTAAAAACTTTTTAAGGCTGTGGCCCCATGTGGTGTAAATCCCATCCACACATTGCAGAAAAATACGCGCAGAGGACATACGGTTTCCCTATAGGTATAATTGAAGCAGAAAGGCCGCAGAAGGAACATGTGCAGACTTTCTGTGAAAAGTTCTGTGGAAAAAAAAAACACAATGCGTTGCCGCCGTGGTTTTTTCTACTACATGAGGCCTTAGCCTAAAATAGTTTTCTCTCTTTTATGGTAATTTTTATGTAGTGTTGTGTCGCTGGGGGTGGGTTTTTTTTATTTGTCTTTTTATTTTTTTATTTTTTTATTTTTTACATTTTACCCCCATAAGGTCATAATAGCCCTATGGTGGGGGGGGGGGGCATTTTTTTTTTTTGGCTGATTTCTCCTGTAACTTGGGATGATACACTAGCCCTAGTTACAGGAGGAATGCAGTCTTCTGATCATAACTGCTGAATTAATCTGGGTCCTCTAGATCCCAGCAGCTCTTACAGTCTCTGGTCCCCAGCAGGTCACACCACTGCCGGGTCAGAGGGGAGCCACATCATGGCAGCTCCCATAGTTGTGTATACAGCGATGGGAAGGCAAGGATGGTAAGAAACCTTCCCTGCCTTGTTTTCGAGAGCTTTGGCTGTAGTTACGACCGGTTCCCCAGTTCTGCAGCTGCACAGTTTCATGCAGCTGTTTAACACTGCTATGAGATACGGGTACGTCTTTGTAGAGTATAGAGTAGACTGACCATAAATATAGTGTCTATGGTTGGTTCAGAACTGGTTAAAAAAAAAATATCAACAATTTTTCACAAAGCATGTTTAACATAAGAACATTAAAACCTGGTTTTAAAGGTAGGTCATTTCTAGTGACACATTCCCTTTCCCATAAACTACTACTACTACTACTACTACTACTACTACTATTAGATTAATAATAAGAGTATTAATAATAATAAGAATACCATTTTCAATCATATACCAATATCTGGCAGTTGTAGTTTACTGTGCTTTGAACTAACACCCGAGGTCATTGGATGGGCTCCAAGGTATTCAGGTTGGTAGATGATGTTCTCCTCACTCTTATTAACATGCTTGTCACCCAGCTCAGCCTCCATAAAGCACTTGATAGCTTTGGCCTGATTTCAGGATGCTAAATAAATAATAGAGATAAACCCTTCCGCTCATATCCCACTGAGTTCATTAGAGCAGTTGGAACAGAACTGGAAAAACTATTGATGAAGAAATGGTCTGTGTTCCCTCAGGATTATTTATACTAATTATGTATTACACCTCACTTTTTGGACAAAGCTCTTTTTTTACTTCTTATGTCAATTAAAGAACAACTCCATTCCAAAAGTCTTTACTAAAGGTTTACATTATAGGACATACCATAAAGGCGTTATTATGATAGTTATATTTATATTTTGTGCCGTAGGGGCAGTATTATACAGTCATGGTCGTAAGTGTTGGCACCCTTGAAATTTTTCCAGAAAATTATTGAAATTACACATTTTTTGTTATATACGTTTATTTCCTTTGTGTGTATTGGATCAACATAAAAAAAGGCAAATTAGACATAATCTCACACAAAACTCCAAAAATTGGCAGGACAAAATTGTTGGCACATTTCAAAATTGTGGGTGAATAACTTTGTTTAAAGCATGTGATGCACATTCAAACTCACCTGTGGTAAGTAACAGGTGTGGGCAATATAAAAATCACACCTGAAACCAGATAAAAAGGAGAGAAGTTACTCAATCTGTAAATTACGTGTCTGTGTATGCCACACTAAGCATGAAGAACAGAAAGAGAAGAGAACTGTCTGAGGACTTGAGAACCAAAATTGTGGAAAAATATCAACAATCTCAAGGTTACAAGTCCATCTCCAGAGATCTTGATGTTTCTTTGTCCACAGTGCACAATATAATCAAGAAGTTTACAACCCATGGCACTATAGCTAATCTCCCTGGAAGAGAAAAATTGATGAAAGGTTGGAATACAGGATAGTCTGGATGATGGATAAGCAGCCCCAATAAAGTTCCAAAGACATTCAAGCTGTCCTGCAGGCTCAGGGGGCATCAGAGTCTGTGTGAACTATCTGTCCACATTTGAATTAAATCAAACGCTATGGCAGGAGACCCAGGAGGACCCCACTGCTGACACAGAGACATAAAAACGCTAGAATGCAGTTTGCCAAAATGTACGTGAGTAAACCAAAATCCTTCTGGTAAAACATTTTGTGAACAGATGAGACCAAGATAGAGCTTTTTAGTAAAGAACATCATTCTACTGTTTACTGAAAATGGAATGACAACTACAAAGAAAAGAACACAGTACCAACAGTAATATATGGTGGAGGTTCCAAGATGTTTTGAGGTTACTTTGCTGCCTCTGGCACTGGGTTCCTTGACTTGCGAAAGGCATATTCTTCTACATAGGAGGCAGTAGTATAGCAGGTTTATTCTTGTACATAGAGGTCAGTATTATAGTAGTTATATTCTTGTACATAGGAGCAGTATTATAGTAGTTATATTCTTCTACATAGGAGGCAGTAGTATAGCAGGTTTATTCTTGTACATAGAGGTCAGTATTATAGTAGTTATATTCTTGTACATAGGAGCAGTATTATAGTAGTTATATTCTTGTACATAGAGGTCAGTATTATAGTAGTTATATTCTTGTACATAGGAGTAGTATTATAGTAGTTATATTCTTGTACATAGGGGCAGTATTATAGTAGTAATATTCTTGTACATAGGAGCAGTATTATAGTAGTTATATTCTTGTACATAGGAGCAGTATTATAGTAGTTATATTCTTGTACATAGGGGCAGTATTATAGTAGTAATATTCTTGTACATAGGAGGTAGTATTATAGTAGTTATATTCTTGTACATAGGAGCAGTATTATAGTAGTTATATTCTTGTACATAGGGGCAGTATTATAGTAGTTATATTCTTGTGCATAGGAGCAGTATTATAGTAGTTATATTCTTGTACATAGCAGTAGTATTGTAGTAGCTATATTCTTGTACATAGGAGCAGTATTATAGTAGTTATATTCTTGTACATAGGAGTAGTATTATAGTAGTTATATTCTTGTACATAGGAGCAGTATTATAGTAGTTATATTCTTGTACATAGAGGGCAGTATTATAGTAGTTATATTCTTGTTTCAAGGGTCTACAACATTACCTAGAGGACTTGCCTCTAAACAGTGTACCCTCTTGCCTTAAAATTATCATACTTAAAGCTGTCAGAAGTGAGAAACATTCGATTTTACACAGATTTCACCGAATGTAATAATTGTATGCAAAATAGCTCTACTTCATAACACAATTTCACACCAGCCAAAATTATTTAAGAAGCTTTTGGTTTTTCAACTATGAAAACTTTTGGAACATTCTTGAGGTCTAGGGGGAGAAGTTGTGTGGACAAATAGGTTTCCTCCTCCCCAGGCCCACTTTTGCTTCAGAGGAGTTCGGTGCAACCAGTTGTAGGCTCCTTGATGGACACTCGGGTGAGACCCAATTGGATGCCAAGAGCAAGTCGGAAGCCCTTAGCTTTGGCATGGAGGGACAATAGTCCTTGGCTCTCTTAGGGACTTATGGTTGGAGCATCGGTGGAAATGCCATGAAAAAAACGCGGTATTTTTACAGTCACTGTATAGTGGATGGGATTCTAGCGAATCCCATAACCCACAGTGTGGGAAAATACACACTGTGGACATACTGTGATTTTAAAACCGTTGTGGTTTTGGAAATCGCAGCATGTCAATTATACCTATGGAAATGCCGGCGGTTTCCCTATAGGTATAATGGAAGGAGAAAGTCCACAGAGGAAACCTCTGCAGACTTTCTGTGAAAAGCGCTGCGGGAAAAACCGCGTTGCGTTGCAGTTTTTCACGCAGCGCTTTTTTGCTGCGGGACACTACGTGGGGCCTTAGCCTAAGAAACAAATGGTGGACATGAACTTCATTATGCGTGTAACCTTTTTGGTAGAGCTCTCAAAGTGGCTGTGGCCACTATGGAGCTAAGGCTAATTAATGGTAGTGATCCCCTTTAATACCTCTACTGTACATTGCAGAGCTTTAGTGTAGATTATTTCTATTTTTAATATTGAATTTCACAAGCTACAATAGCAGATGATACTGAAAGTTAATGTTACGTCCTGAAATCTGCTCAGTTTCCAATAATGATGTCTGAATATTCTGCTTAGGAGCTTTTTTTTTCTGCTTCTTCAACTTTGCAAATTACAGTTTTGCTGCTTTTGGAAAAAGTTTTAGAAGTCAAACCAGGGCAGCTTTCTACAGATAGGATTCTTCTTGGCTGCGCGGTTCAGCTAAATAGGAAATCAATTAATCCTGATTAGTGGTAAACTTTCAGTTACTGTATGCCGGAGACTATCTGTGCAAAGGATTCCTAACAATCTGAACCCTTCCTGTAGATTTTTCCAGCTAAGTGCAGATTTTGGTGATTATCTTTATTTATGCAGAGCAGGTGCAGGGCGCTTTGATTTATGCAGTCAGAAAGTGAGTTAAACACAAAGTACTGAGCAGACACTGTCAGAAACAACTTCAGATCTTACAGCATTTTGTCTCGGAGGAGTGAGTGAACTTTAAACAACATCCCAGTAGTCGTTTCATAATATGTTAATGATATATCGGAATGCGCTAGAAAAAATGATAATGAATTCTTGATTAAATCTATGTCAAAAGCTAATGTGGGGTTTTAATCATATCTGTTGTCCCAGCAATAGGGAGTAAACACTACTAAAAAAGGAAAAGGGCTGATTAAAAGGGACCCTAATAGGATAGTTTTATTTGCTTTTTCGCGTTTAACCCATTAATGTACAAGGACATGCATGTACGTTATAGATGGGATGCAAATTGCACAGGTACAGATACAATGGGATGGATTTATTAAGACTGGCATAATGTACGCCAGTCTTAATAAAGGCCCCAACTGGTGTAGGGAATGACAGATTTATGAAGGAGCCTCTTCAAAAATCAATCGGGTGTCCCTGCACCATAATGGAAAGTTATCATGAATCTGTCAGACCGAGAAGTCCCAGCTTGTCCTGATCCCTGCCGGCTTCACCCACATTCACACAATGTAGCGAGCAAGTTGCAAAGTGGGGTTTGCGGGATATGTTTGGTGCAAGAAAAGCCCTTGCGCCAAATGTATGTCACAATATCATCCCTCTACCCCAGTTTTCTGCCCCAGTATTTTGCAAACATTTGCAAAGTTAGAATGTTTTCAGAAATAGTGCTAATAGTTTATTTTTGTTAAAAAGCAAAATGAAGAGAATGAAAAAAAGAGAAATCTAAACCAAATTAATATTTGGTGAGGACACCTTTGCCTTCAAAACAGCATCACTTATTCTCGGTACGCTTGCAGACAGTTTTTGAAGGAATATAATGCAAAATGTTTTTCGTGCTGACAATCAAAAAATAATTTGCATTATTTGCTGCAGCTGAATAATTTACCAATAAACCCTTTTTTCTGTGAGGGCAGTTTCTATAGCTCCAGTACAATTTTTCAGTTCTATTTAGTTTTTGAAAGAACTTGACAGGCAACATCTTGGAGGACTGACATAATTCTGTTGTAAAGCTCTCTACACATCCTAGTCAAAGACACTACTTGGATGCCTGTTCTCCATCAAATGACAGCATGTATACAGATGGCAGGCTTCCAAACAGAAACACAGAGCTGTACAGGAAAGTATAGCTGAACTGTAGTAGACAATAATAGAAAAAAACTTGACAAAAGCAAAGAGACAGCCCCCAGTGACTGCTGCAGAGGTGAAGCAGTCTAACTTATTATGCAAGGTCTACGGTATTCTCCTGTTCCTCACCCTTAACTCCTACAAGGAGATGTAGACTTTACCAGTTAATTGTTCAGGTCATAGTCAAGGATATTCCTCAGTAGACAGCCAAGGAGCTTAGAGTGGGCTAAGCCAGGGATGTGGTCACAAGACAATAGAGAATGTGGTCACATGAGAATAGAGAATGTGGTCACATGAGACTAGAGAATGTGGTCACAAGACAATAAAGACTCAGGTCACAAGAGAATAGAGAATGTGGTCACAAGAGAATAGAGAACATGGTCACAAGAGAATAGAGAATGTGGTCACAAGACAATAGAGACTCAGGTCACAAGAGAATAAAAAATGTGGTCACAAGAGAATACAGAATGTGGTCACAAGACAATAGAGAACGTGGTCACACGACAATAGACACTGTTGTCACAAGAGAATAGAGAATGCGGCCACGAGACAATAAAGAATGTGGTCACAAGACAATACTGACTCAGGTCACAAGAGAATAGAGAATGTGGTCACAAGAGAATAGAGAATGTGATCACAAGATAATAGAGAATGTGATCACAAGATAATAGAGAATGTGGTCACAAGAGAATAGAGAACGTGGTCACAAGTTAATACAGAATGTGATTAGGTCAGAAATTTTGTTTTAACAGATGACTAAAGCAAACAGTCAAGCTGGGGTTGGTATGTTGGTTTGAACACAAAGCAAGGTAAGGCAAACCATGTAAAACACAGATAATCTACTACCAAGTCTAAGAACCAAGCAGTGGGATATAGGAGTTCTTTATACTATAGATACTCTCTCCTAGGGCTTATGATTAGAGATGAGCAAACCGATTCGGATAAAATCAGATTCAACCCAACTTTTCCAAAAGATTTGGGTTCAACCCAAAACTTTTGGGATTTGTCACCCATAAATCGGAAGCAAAATTATTATACTGAGGTCTGAAGTAAAAAGTGGAGGGCCAGGGGAGGTATAAAAAATAAACAATTATACTCACCTTCCCTTACCTCTTCTGGGTGTCCTTCCGGCATCTGTCACTCTCTCTGGGTCCTCATCTAGTCTCTTCTGTCCTCCTGGGTTATTAAATAGGAGTAACTCCAGCAAGTAACAGGCTCTATTTACTTACCAATCCCCTTTCCTGCTCACAGCTGCCTCCGCTTTTCTTTCTGACCCTCAGGGGCCCCCTGCTTCCCATTTCATGTCGCTGAAGACCTCTGGAGGGAAGAAGGAGAAGCAGAGGCGGCCGTGAGCAAGAGTGGTAATCAGTAAGTAAGGCCGCGGGCCTGCGGCAAGAGTATTTGTTGAGAGAACAATTACTGATATTATTATACTGTGTCTTCAGAGGTCCAGGGGAGGTGAGCAGACATAAAAAACAGTTACTCATCTCTCCTGGGCTCTGGTGTGACTCCCTGCTGTCTTCACAGATGTCACATGGGTCAGGCCAGCGTCATGACGTATAATGACGCAAGCATTACCCACATCTGTAGGGAGTAGGGAGTCACACTGGAGGTCAGGAGAGGTGAGTAACACTGGTATTTATGTTTGTCATCTACCTTGGGCCTCCGATCATTATACTCTGGAGCCACTGAAAAATACAACTTGGTTAATAAAAAACAAGTCATCATATGGCTTTTGGTCTATAATACTATAAAAAAAAATGTGACATTTTCCACTAAGTAAAATAACCTATATGTGACATGATAATGGCAGTACAAATATTTTTGCTGACTCAGAGTTGAAGGAAAAACATGAATTTGAGAAATGTGATTGAGTCAGACGTGGTAAGTGCTCAGAAAAGTAGTATACTAAAGTGTGCTGTAAGGGAGATGATTCTATTCAGTGAAAATATAATAAACTATGATAGGGAAAATACAAAGAAAATAGAATGATAACAGAAAAAAGTCACATCACAGCTGAATATGAGGTAGGATGAGTATTAGTGTAAGAAAACAATGGGCATGGAGACGGCCAGGGATTATCTGGATCCCATGACAGAAAAACGGGAATCAAGAAAATCAATGGAGTGACTGAGAACAGATGCGAGAGGATTTACTGAGTATCCATGAGGAATAACACAGTGTAAATGTTTATGTGAAATTGTCAGTGAGCTGAATATCATACTGAGGGTAAACTGATAAAGAAAGAAGAATTTGAACATTTTGATGTTCTGAATTTATTTTGAATTTTTCTCATTTTATACAAATCCCTGATGGTCTTACCTTATAGAACTTTTAACGTTATGATACATTGAATGTATTTTGCAGTATAACTTGTCCAAAGAGTGCCTAGGACTCTAAGTTTCACGCGTTTTAATTGAATAAAATTAGATAAAAAGTATTATTCTTCTCCCAGTAATAGTGCCACCCTTGTCCATCTGGTTATGGATGGATTATACTGACCTTTGGGGTGAAAATTGTTAAAAAGAAAAAGAATAAAATAAGATAAATAAACTCTATCCCACAGAAGTGTCCATGAAGATGAACCACCTACAAAGTCCCCATAATACAATTCATTGATCTCCTTCCATGTTCTGCACTTCTCTCTACATGAACTTTACTGGTGAACATCCAATTAAATGTAATACAGATAAGGAAAGCCTGAGAGCTGTGGCACTTTTGTGGTAGGTAGAGGCTCCTACTACCTTACAGAATGACCACTGGGACTCCTATCAATCCCACGAACAGGGGAATATAACATTACAAAATATCTTCCTTTCTCAGCTTTACTCAAGTAAGAGGAGTTGGGTTGCATTGCCATTCACAATGTTATGGACAATGATGGCACTGTTACTGGAGGGGACATAACACTTTTTTTGCAATATATGCATTTTAACTAGGGTTGGATCAGGTTAACAAAGTATCAGTTATCCACAGGATGGGTGACAACTTGCTATCAAGTGGGAATCTGGGACCACCAATCCCAAGAATGGATCCCACTCTCGCCATATAAATGGAGTAGCAGGTCAGAACAGCCAGAGATAGCAGGAAATAGTGCTTGGCTATCTCCAACAGCCCCAACAGAAATGAACAGTGAGGCAATGTGTGCTTGTGTGAACTACTTGTTCGTGGAAAATGGGACCCAGTTTGTGGATTTGGTAGGGGTTCCAATATTCAGAATGTAAGGTGGTAGGATCCACCATCCATGACAAAATGGCTTTGGGGAAGTGGAACCTGAAAGCCAACTGTGATGGTTGCTTGAGCCTGCAGCTCCGTCACACAGAGGCCCAAGAACACACCAGCTCCCTGTCTATGACAATGGTGAAGATTTGGGTATAAAGGGGGTGAGACTGCCTGTACAACCTAAACAGCTTGGCAACAAGAAGATCTGCAGAAATTTGGACTGCGCGAAAAGCAGCGATGACGCAGCCAACTCGGACCCATAGAGCAGTAATGAAGTTGAGAGTTTCAACATGATCTCCTCTCACATCTCCAAATCTTTCCTACGTAAAGTGTTGGCCCAGGCTATTCAACCTGTTCTTTTGGAGCTAGCCGATATAAAAACTGAACTTTCTCACCTGGGGCGTAGGGTGGAAGTTGTGGAGGGGGCCTGTGCTGATCTATCCAGCCATTCCTCAGTACTATATATGCTGATAGCCCAGCAAGAGGAACATATTGATAGAGCAGTGATGATCCTGGAGGATCAGGAGAATCGTAGCTGCCACAACATTACAATCAAAGACCTCTCTTAAACACATGTTCCAGGAGACCTCAGAGACACAATCAATGTTGTTTTTGCCACTATACTAAGCCCAGAAAGGGAACTCATGGTAGTTGTTGAGCGAGTCCACAGAACATTGTGACCCAAGCCATGCCAAGTTGACCCCCCTATGGATATTATCTGTGTCCTATTTTCATATATAGGCAACAGCGACCAGAAACAGAAGCGAGATTTTACATTATACAGATAAATTGTCCTTCTACCAGGATGTGGCCTCCTCCACTCTGGCTAAGAGGATGCTCTTGAATCTTCTCCTCGAGATCCTGAGGGAAATTGAGATACAATGTACCTGGTTAGACCCCTTTGGTCTCCCCATTCAGCACAAGGGTTGATGTATCATTGTGCATATCCTGTCTGATTTATCTAAGGTATGGGAACAGCTGAGCATCACTCCCATCAATATACCCTCCTGGATGCCTACTCCTGAAATGGATCAGTTACCGCTGCTCCTGGGGAATGACACATGGAGGGAGTCACAGTGTTTCAAGTCCCCAAAGTCCAGAAGATCTTTGCAGAGAACACTGGCCACTCCACAGTGACTACTTTGCTCGGAGACATGCCCACTCCTGGACTTCTGCTGCTTTTAGACCTCACTACAAACTGGTTTGTTCCTATTGCTGTTCTATATGCAAGGCCTTAGGCTTCCCTGCTTACTCATTGATGGCTATCATCAATATGTTTTCTGTTATTGTTTTGCTGGTTATCGTTTTTTCACTATACATTTGATATGCACCTGCACCTTCAGCATTTTTAGGAGTAACACCTATGCTATTACCCTATGACACATAGTCTTACTCTAATGCCCACCATTGGCCATCTGCAAGGGGTAGGTCACTTCTAGTGGCCTCTTTGCTTTACATTAACTAATATCATCATGGTTTGAGCCACAGTTTGAGCCATAGTTTCAAAATCACAACCAGCCGATAGTCACGACTCGTACTGTTACTAGATGTTAGTTTTTAGGATCTCTCCCTTTAGTTATTTAGTCTGCACTACTCTGCGATACAGCTATACATAAGAGAGATTTCCACTACTTTTTCTCATATAATGTAACCTGTTGCTATAATCCTATTCCCACTTTTTCTCCAAGACACTCATTTCAAGACCAACAAAACCCCTAAACTCCCCAAATAACTATTTCTCTCAATAGTTTCATAACAGCAGTACCTCTTCATCCTCTAAAGCAGTCGCGACAGCTATCCACCATTCAGTACCATCCCTCTGTACACACCACTATAGGGATACAGATAGCAGAGCTCTGTTCCTGAAGGGTACTATTGTTACTGATAATTTTACTCTGGCAAACCTATATGTCCCTACAATGGGCCAAGTAAGCTGGCTCCTGAACACACTCGAAGCACTCAGCCTGTTTGTAGAAGGTGTAGTGAAACTGTACGGAGATCTTAACCTTTCTATTAATCCTTCCTTGGACTCTTCCTCTGGAAAATCACATATCTCACAGATGGCACTGCAAAAACTACACTCATACTACAAGATCTATCCCTTCTTGACATCTGGTGCTTCCAACATCCTACTATTAAAAACCTATTCTCTCTACTCTAATCATCAAAAGTCACCAAACATATTGAGGAATTCTTCTATATTAATACTACTCCTGATGTCAGCCTGACAGTGGTATGGTAGGCGCACAAGTTGTATATCTGTGCCATTCTAATCGCTCAAGGTGCTCTTATGAAGAAACAAAAACAAGCCGATATTGACTCCATACTTTCCCAGATAGCACATATTGTACGAGCAAACAAACGTTCTTTAGTGGATTCCCACCAAACTCGAAGTAGGCTGCGTGACATCTTACATGCTAGAAACGCAAAACACTTTCTACATTATCAGCAGCATATTTGCGCTCATGGAGATAAGAGAGGAAAGCTGATGTCTGTTCTAATTAAAAAAGCAAAAGCCATCTCTTCAATCAAAACACTAGATGGAGAAATTTATACCTCTACCTCCAGGATAGCAGAAGCCTTTCAATCCTTCTACTCCTCCTTATATAACTTGTCATCCTCTACTGATACCATCTCTGAGGATGTCAGCAAAGATCATGTTGATCGCTTCCTTGCTACTCTAACTCTCCACAGTCTAGTCCAGGTTTCAGCTGACAAATTGTTGAACCCTGTAACAGAGGAAGAACTTGAAAAAGTTATATACAGTTTCCCTCCCAACCAGGACCAGGTGGCTTCCCGATCACTTGCCACAATTATGTTTCTCCCTTCTCTCTTTCCCAGATTAACTCAAACCCTCAATGCAGTTTTACCTGGCCACAGTTTCCTGAAACAATCCTTGGAGGCTCATGTGACCTTGATAGCCAAAGAAGGGAGTGACCCCTTATTATGTAGCAGTTACCGGCCCCTTTTCTTCTCAACCTGGACCTCAAGTTCTGGCCAAAACTGTTAGCTCTCCACCTTCAGCCTCTTCTACCCAGGCTAATAAACGAGGAACAGGCCTGTTTCGTGAGGTCCATAGAGAGAAAACAAAACTCCATCCGACTTCTGCTCTTTAGAAGAAATCTAGTCCCTCAACTACTCCTCTCTGCTGTCTGACATTGGGAAACTATTGCAAACCTATGATATACACTTCGGAAGAAGAAATCATCTACAAACTTATATAATGCCTAAGATACTGCATATTTTACACATGCTTCTTATCCCCCTTCCATCCTCCTTCTTCAAGACCATTCGCTCTTTATTTATGAAGTTTTTATGGAACCAGAGGAAGTCTCATATGGCATATTTTGTTGTAATTTTACCGAAGACAGGCAATGCTACTAAGCTGTACAGATCCAGACATGGCTAGAACTGGCTAACCAACAAACAAATACCATACTACAATGTCTTGCTATGCCATTTATGGTCCTGACCTAATGAAGAATTTATGGCTTCCAGCTAGAGCCCCTGCCTCACCTGATTTCAATTATCTTCTGCTTGGAGGAGTCTTTAGGGTATGACGCAACTTCAGCCTAAATTGGCCCCCCTTCCTTCTTGCTTGCCCTCAGGCTTAATCCCACACCTACTGCCTGACGTCGCCTTTTTTTTTGGACGATTTCTGGTCTCCTCTACTGCATATACCTCTAGGCTACTTCCCTACCGACTGTACACTCTCTTAGCAGTCTGCCTATGTTCAGAAACTCCAACTTTCTCCATCTCAAACACTGCAACTCTTGCAGAAAGGCATTAATTTCTTCTTAGACCTTATACAGACTTTGAAAAGACAATTGCCACTGCACATCCATCTGGGAGGAAAACTGCATTCTTATTGAAGATGCTTCTACGGCCGCAAATGAAAAGTAAACCCTTTTTCATAACCAGTGATAAAGAACTTTTGACGGTCCTTTCTCAAAACTCATGGCATATCCACCTGTGTATATCTCCAAGAATAGCACTTTAAACTTCTGGCAAGGTGGTATAGGTCCTCTGCCTGGTTATACGCTCATAGACTCCGCTACATACTGGAGATACAAATCGGATACTGGTGGTTGAGACAGAGATATGCTGCATAGGTTTTAAAAACTTTACTGTCTCTTCAGATCTCATGATATTCTTCTAGCCTCCACTCACAAATACTGATCTTCCATCTCTTAGCTGCAAAAAATATTCTAATTTCCCTAGCTTGGCACCATCAGACCCCTCCATCCCTTGACCAATGGATTGCAAATAGCAAGATTTGAAGAACTATTAGGTTGGTCGAAGAGAACACACTCTACTTCTCTAAAAAAATATGGTGCCCATACTTAGGAATCAGTTGATCCTGAATTGACATTTGCTACTATCTGGGCAACAGTCACACACTCCTTGATGCCAACCTGCTGGAGAACCTAACCCCCCCCTCCTTTCTTTTTCTCTCTTTCCTCCCTTGCCTCTCTTTCGTGTTTTCTCCTATACTAACATACCCTTCCTCCCCCTCCTCTCTCCCTACTTGCTCTTATACATATATGTGAAAAGTATTGATGTTTTGCGTCTTTCATTTTTTACAGTTGTACCGCCTTTGCCTTCCATTACATTGTATTGTCATATGTTCTCTACACATTACTATTTTTGACAATAAACTAAGAATTAAAAAAAATTAATAAATAAAAATGGCTTTGGGTGAGTGACTTAGGTGACCTTAGGATTGACCTGTGTAACTGTTTTGTATATTTACATTTGATTTCTATTGTTCTGAATATCCTGATGACTTGCATGAATTGGACTGTATGATGTTACATTGTCACTTTAATTGTGTTCTGCTGCTGAGCCATGGTGTCTACCTTGGTCTGGTACTTTCTGGAAAGAGAGCGGCACAACAATTCTCAAAAAAAAACAAAAAACAAAAAAAAACTGCTGGCTCTCATTGACTCAGCAATGGTTCAAAGTAGTCACACAGGGTGGGAGTCTCATATAAAAGGGAGATTTTCCTGTGACTTTGGGTCTGGATCTCTGTTGCCACCAGTCTGAAACTTCATCAATTCTATGCAATTGAGAGCTAAGCCTCATGTTTCCGAGGGGTAATGTGGCAAATCCATTGTGTGCCTGAGAACCAGGCAATCTTTGTTTGTGCCATGGGACAGTCGTTCTCACGCTGAGTGAAGTGTTTTGTTCTTCTCATGATGGATTGCTGATGTCCATCCTGGCTGTTTATTACTGCTGAACAACTGACATTAACCTGAGTCATGCTGAACACTGTGTATTAGAGATGGGCGAACCTCGATAGATTTGTTTTGTGTTCAGATTTGGCAGATCAAGTCCCTGATTTGTTTCAGGTCAAACAAGTTTGGTACAAAACACACCTTAAATTGTTTTAAAACATTGTATAGAACACTGTTAGGGCTCCTAGGAACCTATCTATAAAACATAGTGTAGAATACTGTCAGAGCTCCTAGGAACCTATCTATAAAACACAATGTAGAATACTCTTAGGGCTCCTAGGAACCTATCTATAAAACATAGTGTAGAATACTCTTAGGGCTCCTAGGAACCTATCTATAAAACAGTGTAGAATACTCTTAGGGCTCCTAGGAACCTATCTATAAAACATAGTGTAGAATACTCTTAGGGCTCCTAGGAACCTATCTATAAAACACAGTGTAGAATACTCTTAGGGCTCCTAGGAACCTATCTATAAATCATAGTGTAGAACACGGTCAGGGCTCCTAGGAACCTATCTATAAAACATAGAGTATGACACTGTCAGGGCTCCTAGGAACCTATCTATAAAACATAGTGTAGAATACTCTCAGGGCTCCTAGGAATCTATCTATAAAACATAGTGTAGAACACTCTTAGGGCTCCTAGGAACCTATCTATAAAACATAGTGTAGAATACTGTCAGGGCTCCTAGGAACCTATCTATAAAACATAGTGTAGAATACTCTTAGGACTCCTAGGAACCTATCTATAAAACATAGTGTAGAATACTGTCAGGGCTCCTAGGAACCTATCTATAAAACATAGTGTAGAATACTCTTAGTGCTCCTAGGATCTATCCAATTTCTAATTCTCTAAGGCAAACACAGCCAAGGTTATGTCAATGTGAAAGTGACCTTATTATACTCTGGGATTTCTTCATTCAGAACCCAGAGTATAATAGGCGAAGGCCCAGGGGAGGAGTAAAAAAAAAAAAAAAACAACATTCATACTCACCTTCATCTACCTCTTTTGGGTCTCCTTGCAGCGTCCGGCACTCTCCTGGTGATGTCCAGGGCTCTTCTGTGATGTCATAGACTTGGGGGTCGATGCCAAGGCCTGTTATTGCGCCACCAGTGGACACATGGACATGCAAAGCATCCTAAGTCCGGGGTTATGACAGCACAGAAGAGGATGGATGTCAACAGGAGAGCGCCGGACAGCGCTAGGAGGCCCAAAAGAAATAAAGGACGGTGAGTATGAATGATTTTTTTATTTTTGTCACCTCAATTGAGCTCCACCTATTATTCTTTGGGATCTGAATAGACCCCAGACTATAATGTGGCAGCCATTTCAGTTCACCCGAGACAAATCTCCATTTGTTCGGTTTCATAAAACCCCCCAAAAATATGGAATATTCCAGTTGAATCCAGCTCAGTGTGAACCGAGTCGCCCATCTCTACTATCTACAGAAACAGAGGCGTAACTTGAAGCTCCTGAGCCCCATTATGAAATCTGTAATGGAGTCCCTATTTACCTTGTTTAATTTAGAATAGTAGTTAAAGATGAGCGAACATGGGACGAAACAATGCACCGATTCGTTTTGCCCAAACTTGTTCGAATAGAACCAAAAGTGAAATTATTATACAAACACAGCCAGCGTTATGTCAATGTGAAGATGACAGTATTATACTCAGTGGTCTCTTCAAACCCCAGAGTATAACAGGTGGAGTCCCAGGGGAGGTGTAAAAATTAGCAAACATTTATACTCATCTTCTGTTACCTTTTTTGGGCCTTCTCGTAGCATCTGGCACTCTGTGTCTACTCTGCCTCCTTGTGGCATCCAGCGCTCTCCTGTGATGTCATGACAATCAGCGTTCCCATGTCACTAATGAGGCCCAATCACAGGCTGCGAGGAGGCCCAAAAAGGGTAACAGTAGGTGAGTATAAATGTTTTTTTATTTTGTCACCTTCCCTGGGAATGCACCTATTATACTCTGGGGTCTGAAGAGATCCCAGAGTATATTAATTTACTGCAATGCATGTTGCGGCGGCCATATTAGTTCGACGAATACCCAAATTGTTCTGTTTCATTAAAAACCGAACAATTTAGAATATTCAGGTCGAATCTGATTCATTACGAACTGATTCGCCTATCTCTAATAGTGGTTTATTTTATGTGGCAGATGGGCCTCTGGGCCTCTCTCAGGGTCTCGGGCCCAGTAGTAATTGCTCCACTGCAACCCCTATAGCTACATCCCTATACCTAAGTAAATTCTGGTGACAATGTGCCCATGTGAGTAGAGTGTATTTCTTGGCTGTGACAGTAGTGCACTCAAAAAGCGGGGATCTGGTTGTCCTATCCTTTGGCAGGTCAGAGTAAGGGGAGGTGTGGCTGACCTGTGGTAACACTTAGTTGGCCCTTGGCCCCTACAAGACCACTATTGATGAGTAAATATCACTTATCCTGTGGATAGTGATAACATGTCAACTTAATCCAACCCTTTTAAGTCTTGATTAATTCCCAATAATTTTATGCTTCTGTTTTCTGTATTACAGCCATTTTCTGTACTATATATGTGGTTATCAAATCATCCCATCTATATGAGCTTAATGGACATCACATTACAAAACTGTCTACCTTAATATTAAGGTGGGTCCCTTTTGTTGCCATAACAACTCCCACTCTTCGGGCAAGGTTTTCCAGAGTGTGTGACTTTGTCCCTATTCAGATGTGGTGGTCAAGAGCAAGCAATGGGTAAACAGATTGGTGTTATGGCACAGTAGGCCGAGAACAAGGTCAGGAACACAAGCCGGGGACAGAATGTGGTAAATCAATCAGTTGCATACAGGTATACCTTTGCAGGACACTAAAGAACGAGGAACGGAGGTGAAGTAATCTTATATACTGTACAGTAACTGCAGACCAACCGATATAGGCTGGGGAAATCTTACTGCTACATGTGCTGGCCCTTTAAATGGCAGGCAAACCCAACAACACCAGAAAAGTGCATGTGCATAGTATTGTGGAGGAGCAGGGAACAGGCAGCCATTTCTGCTGGGAGATGTAGTATGTGCTCTACCATGAAAACCCATCTCATGCAGGTCTGACACACAATTATGATACTTATGTCACTTATTCAGACCAATATGAATTCTGTAGTGAGAGAATTAACAGAATATATGTGATTTTTATGTCCTACATGCTCCAACACTTGGTAGCCGTGTTCTGTTCTTTTGGTTGATTCATGGTTGAGTTGTTTTACTTGTAGATGTTTCCACCTCATAATAATATCACTTATGCTAGGTTCACACTAGCACTGGGCTCTGTTGTTCGGGTCCATCAGGGGAACTCGAACAAAGAAGAGCTGGATCACTATAACAGCGGTTACCCAGGTGTCAGGTGTCCGCCATTTCGAAACTGAGAAAAGTCCTTCGTGCAGGATTTTTTTTTGATTTCTGCTGCTTTTCAGTGGTCTCTGCCAGGGACTCCCCAATGGAGACTCCGATGCAGATGTGATCCCAGACTTAAGGGTGTAGAGGGCAAATCTAGTAAATCCAAAATTTCATGAACTGACCTTTAAAATCACTATCATAGAACTGCCATTGTATGTCTATGGAGATCACATGGCTTTGTGCTTGATTTTATGCATTGTAAAGGGTGTGGCTGAAACAACTGAGCACATACTTTTTTATTTTGGGAAATTGCTGGTAGTGATTTATCAGTTATTATTAAACATAGTGCTAGGTTTGACTCCATATACAGCATAAAACTTTCCAAACTTTGAATTAATAGTCGGCTCTATCGTTGATCATTGAAATTGGTAGTGATGGTCAATGGTACATTGGGTCTGCCAAGGCAAATTATTAAGATGCTTATGTGCATTCTATTGAGTATAATTGTATAGTCTGTATAATTACTGAATATACTGAAAAGAAACGCTTTTTGAAGTTGCATACTTGACCCTTTAAGTAAAATCTCCTTTTGCCTAAAATCCAGATGTTCTCCCAATTAGTCAGATCTATACGGATGTGTTCACACTTAACTGATCACCAATTTAGTTAAGGATTCCGATGTGTCAGGAAACCAATTCAACACAAAATCATGACATGATAAACAGCTGAAAGGTGGCAATTTGCCCTCCCCCTGGGTAGTCACACATAGACACATATAGTAAAGTTATCATATCACTTCATAATAACTTATCATGACACCATGTTGTGCTCAGAAAAGCTGCTGAACGTGTGCTCCACATATCTGGACATGTCCAGGCAAGAGTACGGGTAATGGAGGACACAGATGTCTCATTATGGTACAGTGACTGTAACGAACTGTGCAACTGTGTGTTCATCACATGAGCATGGAATGTATATCACATGACGATGGACTGATTTTTATCCACTGCAAGTAAGCAGCGTGAGTGACAGCATGCAGAGATCTAGAAAACCATGAGGAATTGAAACAGAAAGAATATTGAAAAATGATAGAACTTTTCATTATACACATAGTAACATGTCTCTCAATATCTGTCTTAAACTGGACAATCCCTTTAAAATAAACTTAAAACATCATTAGCAGTATATAGCAAGGTAAACGTTTTGCATAAATGTGTGAGCAACACAGTTTCTGTTAAAATCACTTCCTTACTAGTCATGATCATGTGCCATTCATTGTCCACATGACTTTAGGCTTTAACCACACCCACCATGAGAGTGATGTCATCACTGATGAAAGCAGCATTTGTCTAAACTTTATTGACTGCCAGAACAGCCAGGAGGAGATGGGTAGTTGGTCCTGATCACCACACAAGCCAGCACCTGCAGCCGCAGTATGTAAGGTAGATAGACACCTTTTTTATTTGTTTTATTTTTAACTATTCTAGCCTCTTTCCATTGGACAGGCATTCTTCCATGAGTGGTTGGAGGGTTGTATAGACACTAACAGACTGGCAGCATGGTAGATGCATAGGGAGAGTGAAGGAGGCAAGCAACATGTGCAAAAGATACTTAGCATTATGCAGGGAAAACTGCATGGGTTTTTAACCAACGTATGCTGTGGATTTCAGTTAAAAACACATGTATTTTTAGATCAAAACTGCACAACGTACTGCAGTCATCTACTATGTAACATCTACTATGAAACTATATGAACACAGCCTTACTGAAAAATGGTATATCATGGGAACAGATTGTGTGATTGTACTTTACAGGCATTTTCAGTCAATATATATGCTGTATGTATATAAATATATATCCATACTAGAGGAAGGACCCGGCTTCGCACGGGTATATTTCATTTTTTGTTTCTGTAGTGACCCCATAAGAATTGGCCAGTTTTGCACTTGACATCCAGTATGGCAGTCCAGTATAGGTATAGTCTATTTATGGCTGTGTTGCTATGGAAACCTGGTAAATGAAATGTGAACTTACATTGGCTAATACACGTCATATGACTGAATATTTAAGGACCTGCGAACTGCTATTGACTCATACAGGACATAAATAGCTTGGTTGCTATGGAAACCTGGTGTAAAGCTGTGTGTATGTCAAGACTGAACCTGCGATTTTCCATTGGTCCATAAGTGTCATGTGATCATGTGCATCTCAGTTTGGATGTCAGTGAAAAACCTGCGATCGGTTGTTATGGAAAACCTGGAGTAAAGCTGTCTGTATGTGACCTTGTGTAACAGTGTCATCCACAGCGCCCTGCCCCTTTAAAGCTGACCTACAGCAGTGAAGAAAAATGGCTGGGTTGGTATTGAAACCTGGAGTGCAGCTGTGTGCATGTGGCTGACAATGCTTTGTCAGATTGGAGACGGGCTTGGGTCTGCTGGGGAGTTTCAGCAGTTCGCTGTTGTCCGTAACATACCTTATCAGATTGGAGACAGGCTTGGGTCTGCTGAGAGTTTTCATTAGCTCGAGCAGCAGCCATGCGTTTTGCTGCAGGGAACATGAGTAGTTTAAAAAACGTTTCAATTGATAAGAATGCTGAAATCCAGTATGGCAATCCAGACAGTGGCGTAAATACCGGTTTAGCAGTGATAGCAGCTGCCACAGGGCCCGGGACATTAGGGGACCCGGCGGGCCTCTGATGTTTTGTTTTTTTAACACCAGCAGGTAAGGGGCCCTATTTACTTACCAATCCCCACTCCTGCTCACGGCTGCCTGCACTTCACCTTCTGAAGAGGCGGCTGTGAACAGGAACGGGGATTGGTAAGTAAGGCCTGTGGGCCCTGAACCCCACAAACACTGCTATCATTATACTCTGGGGTCTTTTCAGCAGGCTTCGGGCCTCCTTGGTGGCGTCCCAGATGTCGTTGGGCCAGTCCGACGTCATTATGCATTGCGATACATGCCTGGCTCACGTGACATCTGGTCCAACATTGAAGAAGTAGTGGGAAGTGCGCATAATACTATATGAAGGAGCCACTATGATACTGTGTGCAGGGGCCACTATGGGGCAGAATATTGTGTGCAAGGGCCACTATGGGGCCTAATAGTGTATGCAGAGGCCACTATGGGGAATAATAGTGTATGCAGGGGCCACTATGGGGCATAATAGAGTGTGCAGAAATGCAGTTTGTGCGTGGGGGGGTTGCCGGGGGGGGGGTCCCATGTCAAATGTTCGCCTTGGGGCCCTGCCATTGCTAGTTACGCCACTGAGTCCAGTATAGGTACAGTCTATTTATGGCTGTGTTGTTATGGAAACCTGGTAAATTAAATGTGAACTTATATTGGCTGATACACGTGATATGACTGAATATTTAAGGTCCTGTGAACTGCTATTCACTAATACAGGTCATACATAGCTTGGTTGCTATGGAAACCTGTGTGCCTGAGGAGAGTAAGCGCCTGCGAGCTGTTATTGGCTGATAAGGGACATGTGACCGTGTGTATGGCAGTTGTAATATGAGTGAAAGACTTGCAGGCTTGTATAGACTAATACTGGTCATTTTTTGGGAATACTGTACCTCAGGAACGGTACGTCCAAGAGAGCTGAGACCCAGACTATAATATTCCCGGACACCTGATGTACATGTGTGCCAAATTTGGTGGGGATCGCTCCAGTCGTTTGGTCACGCATAAAGAACAGACAGACAGACAGACAGACAGGAACTCATTTTTATATATATATAAGATATATATATATATATATATATATATATATATATATATATATATACAGTGGGGAAAAAGAATATTACTCAGCCCCCAATTGTGCATGTTCTTCCACTTAAAAAAATGAGGCCGGCCTGTAATTGACATCATAGGTAGACCTCAACTATGAGAGACAAAATGAGAAAACATATCTAGAAAATCACATTGTCTGGTTTTTACAGAATTTATTTGCAAATTATGGTGGAAAATAATGAATTTGGTCAATAACAAAAGTTCATCTCAATACTTTGTTCTATATCCTTTGTTGGCAATGACAGAGGTCAAACGTTTTCTGTAAGTCTTCACAAGGTTGGCACACACTGTTGCTGGTATGTTGGCCCATTCCTCCATGCAGATCTCCTCTAGAGCAGTGATATTTTGGGGCTGTCGCTGGGCAACACGGACTTTCAACTCCCTCCAAAGGTTTCCTATGGGGTTGAGATCTGGAGACTGGATAGGCCACTCCAGGACCTTGAAATGCTTCTTACGATGCCACTCCTTCGTTGCCCTGGCGGTGTGCTTGGGATCATTGTCATGCTGAAAGACCCAGCCATGTTTCATCTTCAATGCCCTTGCTGATGGAAGGAGGTTTGCACTCAAAATCTCACGATACATGGCCCCATTCATTCTTCCATGTACACGGATCAGTTGTCCTGGTCCCTTTGCAGAGAAATAGCCCCAAAGCATGATGCTGCCACCCCCATGCTTCACAGTAGGTATGGTGTTCTTTGGATGCAACTCAGTATTCACTCTCCTCCAAACACCACGAGTTGTGTTTCTACCAAACAGTTCTACTTTGGTATGACATTCTCCCAATACTCTTCTGGAACATCCAAATGCTCTCTAGCAAACTTCAGACGGGCCCGGATATGTACTGGCTTAAGAAGGGGGTCACATCTGGCACTGCAGGTTAGTCCCAGCTTTCTGCAGGTCATTCACTAGGTCCCCCCGTGTGGTTCTGGGATTTTTGCTCACCGTTCTTGTGATCATTTTGACCCCATGGGGTGAGATCTTGCGTGGAGCCCCTGATCGAGGGAGATTATCAGTGGTCTTGTATGTCTTCCATTTTCTAATTATTGCTCCCACAGTTGATTTCTTCACACCAAGCTGCTTGCCTATTGCAGATTCAGTCTTCCCAGCCTGGTGCAGGTCTACAATTTTGTTTCTGGTGTCCTTCCACAGCTCTTTGGTCTTCACCATAGTGGAGTTTGGAGTGTGACTGTTTGAGGTTGTGGACAGGGGTCTTTTATACTGATAACAACGTCAAACAGGAGCCATTACTACAGGTAATGAGTGGAGGACAGAGGAGCCTCTTAAAGAAGAAGTTACAGATCTGTGAGAGCCAGAAATCTTGCTTGTTTGTAGGTGACCAAATACTTATTTTCCACCATAATTTGCAAATAATTTCTTAAAAAATCAGACAATGTGATTTTCTGGATTTGTTTTCTCATTTTGTCTCTCATAGTTGAGGTCTACCTATGATGACAATTACAGGCCGGCCTCATCTTTTTAAGTGGTAGAACGTGCACAATTGGTGGCTGACTAAATACTTTTTTCCCCACTGTATGTATGTATATATATATATATATATATATATATATATATACACACATAAGTACATAAGTAAGTAGACTGGACATGAATGAAGAACTGTTAGGAGGTGCAGTGGGAGGGTTTGTCTGGAAATTCACTGACACTCCCACAACCAGGAAGTATGCATAAGCCTGAAAATATGAGGAATGGTAAAAATAATCCAAACACACATAAAGGTGCTAAGTTATGTCTTTTCATTCATATACTGTAACAAGCAATTTCTAATTCCTGAAAAAGCCCTTTAAGCTTCCATGCGAATGAAATTCTTCAGTAGCTAAAGTGTATAAGAAATAACGTATCTCCTTTAAAAACATTAAATATTTGAGAAATCTCCTTGGGGTCCTGTGCCATCAATAAATACACACGTGTGTCCTGCAGTTTTATGGTTACAGTGACTTGTACTATTCTTATAATGTATAGTGGCAGGTTACATTATGTCATAGGTGCTTTGTGTACTCCCATTACACCTCCCACACTCAGTTTCCATACATTCCCTTATCGTAGGTATTTCTATTAAAACAATGCATTTTCCAAGTTGAAAGGCTTTGTTTTAAACTGTCATTGTGTTCATTGTAAATCCAGTAGTACATTGTAAATCTTGCTGTGCCTCTGAGCATTTTCCAAGCAAGGTTTAAACCAGCAAGGATAAAGCACCCTCATTAAAGAGACGGCATCTGACAAATGATGATACTCGTATTGACAGTCCTTGGCTTATTTCCAATAACACATATCTGTGCAGGATCATTTAAGAATAGACACGCTAAGATAGGATTCCATAAAATCCCATCAGCTTTATGATGTCCTGTATATGTGTTGTAAAATATGAGAATCTATTGCCTCGGTAATAAATATACATCTTGTACAGTAATGATATCTGCTCTAGAATTGATACAATATACATTAACAATTCTCCGGTGAGGATCATTGAATGTACAGACAGATACATAACTAGACATAAAAAGTTAACAAACTGTATTAAATGCCCGCATTACATGAGCTAAGGACTATATTGAGCATGATACATTCCTGAGAGCACGCAATGGCAAAATCAATGGTCTACCTTGTTTATTCATACGTCATCCTCAGGGTCGATAAAGCTGAGATCTTACTTTCCTGAGAAAAATTAATTGTAGGAAAGTGGATATAAAACGATAGTGAAAATTAAACCGTATATAAAGTCCTGTGAAAAAATTTTAGGCAAATGTGGAAAAAATACTGCAAAGTTAGAATGTTTTCAAAAATAGAAGTGTTAATGCTTTATTTTTATCAGTAAACAAAATTAAGTGAATGAACCAAAAATCTAAATTCCATCAATATTTGGTATGAGTGGCCTGTGGAGGAAGAGTCCTGGAAGTGGCCCTACAGAGCCCTGATCTCAACATCCTCCAGTCTGTCTTGGATGACATGAAGAGACAGACGGATTGGACAAGCCTACATCCACAGAAGATCTGTGCTTAGTTCTCCAAGATGGCGGGAACAACCTTCCTGCCCAGTTCCGTCAAAAACTGTCTGCAAATACCGAGAAGAAGTGATGGAAGGCAAAGGGCAAAAGTCACACCGAAAATTGGTGGGATTTACATTTCTCTTTCTTAATTCACTTCATTTTAATAATAGACAGAAATAAACTATTAACACTTCTATTCCCGAAAGCATTTTTTCTTTGCAGTATTTTTTCCACAACTTCCTAAAACTTTGGCCTAGTATTGTACATTGTTACCAGGGTCATAAAAATCAAGATCTTTAAAAAAAAAAAAAAAAAAACGTGAAAAATAACCAGTATATACTGTAGCCATCTTCAACTTGGATCTGATAACCTGCTGCACCGTGATTGCTCACAACAAAAGCCGAGTGTGTAGCCTGAGGCTCTTCCGAGAGGAGTTCCGATGTTCTGACGGGAGACAGAAGGCACTCGGATGTAATCCAAATGCATTCAGCTAAAAACTCTGACCCCTGCCTGTATGCTTGGTCATGTCTTTAAAATGATTAGCAGCTGTTTACTTAATGTATCAAAAGTCATGTTAAACTTGGTTACATCCGTATACAGCCATACTTTAAGGCAGAGATCATCTAAATGAATAAAATATGGCACCTAAATAATTTATCCAGCCAAAACATTAACTCCTACAGAGCTTGTTGGAGATCTCATTCTTCATGTAAACCTGTATAACAGCGATCACAGATCACAATATAACCAAAACTGTAAAGAAGAAACTAAAACAAAATAATAGAAAAACTTAAAGGGTGTCTGTCAGGTCCAAAATTCTTCCCAAAGAAATAATAATGCCTTTAATAGGAGCAGAGGCGTATCCTTGTGGCCACAGACCAATGTAGCAATCCGGGGATAACCATTTATTCCTATACAGTAGGTAACAAAAACAATTAAACCTATTATTAAAATGTTGTGAAAAGACAAAAAAGTCCACACGGATAACAGCTGACCCCTCCAGCAGCTTTTAAGCCTCATCATAACATCTATTGGTGGAAGTGAAATGGACCGATTATGAAATGGATTCCCACAGTCCCTTCATGGTTGTCATGCTCTACAAAAAGTACTTCAGAAGACTTGGCCATTGGGGCAACAGTGGGTATTTTTCACAATTCAGGAAGATTTAAAAAATAAATAAATAAAATTAAATAAAAATTTTTTTACCCTTAAAGGGTTTTTTTTTCAGGCAAACAAAACTTAAAAAAAGGTATTTTAGTGCTAGTAATGGGTTAATAAGTGCACCAAAATACCTTCAGCAGTGTTTTGATTGATTTCTGAGTTTATCAGGGAGCTCCTGGCATCCTCTGCATTTGTTAACATGGTTAGCTTCCTGCTGTCTTAGCTTACAACTACCATGATCCCCCTCTCACTCCCTCCCCCTCCCTGTTTCCCTAGCTAGCCCCCGGACTACTAGCCCTACCTACCTACCTAACTCAGCCCAAACCACACCCCATCATACTTACCTGTCTTCTGTGTCCTGGATATCAGTTTCTTCTGTCCCGTTGGCTCCTTCTTCTGTGGACTTATTGCGCATGGTAAGCGCTCTTCACTTCTGCTAGTGAGTGTACAATAGAGCTCTATTGTGCAGGCGCCGTCAGAAGCGGAGGAAGTGACGTTTCCTGCTAGAAGACTAAAGACTGGTCAGTATGATGGGGACCGGGGGGGGGGGGGAGTATTGGTGAAGCTTCGTTTCCGGAAACGCGGAAATGGAACATCACCGGATTAACAGAAAGTGTGCCTGGGGCAGTCACATGACCGCCCCAGGGATATGGGGAAATATAGATTTTTCTTTTTTTGAAATAAGTAAATTAGAAGTTAGGCGGGAGGAGGGGGTTTAGTTTAGGGGTTAATTTTTAATTCATCCTGGACAACCCCTTTAAAGGAATTCAAGTTTTTGAAACTTTTTCTTCGAGAAATATAGAAAAAGTACAATAAGACGAAACACGTTATAATGTATCCAATAGCCAAACTTACATTATTAAAAAAGACATAGAAGCTTCTTGTCTTACCTAAAAAGAAGTCTTTGTAAGAAAAGTCAAAGAAAATATCAATTTAAAAGAGGTTACTTTCATGTAGAACCCTTTGTCTTGACTGAGATAGGAGCAGTGATTAAATCCATTACTCAAGGGCAGAGACTATTAAGGTAACTTCATCAATTAGAACTTTTTTTGTCTTGCAAGTTCAGATCCAGAAATTGCGGTATGACTGTCTCCGTTGCCACGGCAACCTAATGTCATCTAACGATCTGATCATTTCAAAAGATAAAGAATGTATCCATTACAAAAACAGGAGGGATTTTTTTTTTTCCAGTATGAATGATACATTAGTCATTTCCAATTCAAAATTTATCAAAGGGCTGTTATTCTTTTACAGGAAAATCAATAGCAATTGAAAAAGCAAAAAGCTGAATTAGTTATGATGGAGACTCTTTACCGTGTGATTATTATGGAGACTGATCCACGGTGGCGCTTGATCTTAGAGATAAAATAATCCTTAAAATATGTTTTCTGTTCTATTTCTTGAAGGATATCATTCTCGCTATTTCAATATTTTTTCATTTGGTGTTACAGTAAAATTCTGATATTTTGGAATGCACATATGTACTTAAAGGGCTCGTCTCACAATCACAATTTCTTACCTGTACTCACACATCACAAGAATGAGGGTCCTGTGTCCCCTGTTTGAATGGAGCAACTGTTGCACATTGGTGCTGACACTCAATGTAAGGCTGGGGCCCCACGTGGCATAAACGCCACGGTTTGCCCGGGGTGGAAACGCGGCAGAAAAAAACACGGTGTTTTATAGTCACAGCAAAGTGGATGGGATTTTAGTTTAAAAATACACGCAGCGGACACACTGCGATTTCCAAAACCGTTGCTGTTTTGGAAATCGCAGCATGTCAGTTATACCTACGGAAACACTGGTGGTTTTTCCCTATAGGTATAATTGAAGCAGAAAGTTCACAATGGAAATCTCTGCAGACTTTCTGTGAAAAGCGATCTGGGAAAAACCGCAATGCGTTGCCGCCGCAGTTTTTCCCACAGCGCTTCTTTGCTGTGGCCCACTACCTGGGACCTTAGCCTTAAAGGGGTTGTCCAGGCAAAAATTGGCAACCTTTTTAAAGTTTAAATAACATGAGGGCAGTGAAAAAAGTAAAAAAAAAAAAATGTATACTCACCTGTCCCTGGCTCCGGTGTCTTGCCATGTCATCAGCTCCCAGCGTTGTGCTGAAGGGCCTGAATGTCACTACCTGTGACATCACGGGTCCTCTTCCTGAAGCCTGCTGAAGCTGCTGATTGGCTTTAGCGGTCACCTGACCGCTGAGGCCAATCAGCGGCTTCAGAACAATGCCGGAAGAGACCCGGGAGAGAAAACCAATCGGAGGCGCTGGAGAACACCGAAGCAACTGGGACAGGTGAGTATACATTTTTTATTTTTTTTTTTACTGCCCCCAACCTATTTAAACTTTAAAAATTTTGCCTGGACAACCCCTTTAAGAGGTTTTCCAGGACTTACATACTGATGACCTATCCTTAGAATTCTAATCAATATGTGAATGGGAGTGGTCCAACAGAGATCAGCTGTCAAGAGGCCATGGAGATAACATGAAGTACAGTCTCTTCCCTGTGCTGATGACATAATGATCATCAGTCACATGGTACAGCAGAAGCTCAGTCCCTTTAAAATGAATGAGGCTGAGAAGACTGAGAAGCACAGGCACTCACCCGAACACCACATCCTCTTCAAATATTTCATCTCAGGAGCCCTGGGCATCATAATCATGTATCATAATCACCTACCCTATGGACCTACCTGTAAGTCTTGGAAAATCCCTTTAGGCTAAAGCCCCACATAGCAAGCCACAGCCGAAGAAAAGTGCGGAAAAGACTGAGGTGAAAGCGCATCACATTTTTTTCTGTAGCATTTTTACAGAAAGTCCGCAGAGTTTTCCTCTGCTGTTTTTCTGCTTCTATTATACTTATAGAGAAAACGCCAGTGTTTCCGTAGGTAAAATGTGATTTGCAAATATGCTCACGTTTTTTAAATCGCAGCATTTCCGTTGCTGATTTTTTTCTGAAATGTGTGGATGGGATTAGCCAGGATCCCATCCACTTTGCAGGTACTGTAAAACGTGGCATTTTTTGCCACGCCATTTCCGCAACGTGGGAGTCTGGACTTAAGGTCCGTGGAACTGATGAAGATATTGTAGCCAAGTGCTGCACTCAGCTATCCTGTAGGTCCTGGGGGAAATACATCAGGTTAGGCATCAACCAAGCACCACAGATTCTACATACCCAAATGCTAAATTATCAGATAATTACCTACTAATTCACAATTGGATTACATGGCCATTGAGTTTTAGATTAAAGCAAGTTCATAGTATCACATATATGGAAACAGTAAAGCAGCTATAACAAATCTAGCCATTCTATGTATCACTTATGTAAGATACAGATGTCTAATAAGCTGTACCCTCTCTAGCTGCAAGTAGAGATGAGAGAACTGGGTTCTTTGGCATCAGCACCCAATATGCTAATTAGTCTATGTACTGTTAAGTTGGTGGTCTTGGGTTGGAGCAGACACAGATGGACCACCCACCTGACAATAGAAAGCATATTTAGCAAATTTAACTAATAATAGTGATTGGTCAGGACCAGTGGGGGCTAGAGATAAAATTCCAATGGCACTGGAATAAGTAGGATAGAGCCTGTTGAAGGATGCAAAAAATGGGACTTGGTGAAGGTTAGGGATGGGTGAACCCTTGTACAAAGCTGGTTTCGACCCAAATATTCCAAATTGTTCAATTTTTTCCGAAAACTGAACAAATGGAGATTAGTCTGGAGTGAAATAAAATGGCTACCACATTATATTCTGAAGTCTCTTTAGACCGCTTAGAATAATAGGTGGAGGCCTAGGGGAGGTGATAAAAATAAAAAAAACATTGATAATCACCTTCCGTCACATCTTTTGGGCAACCTCGCCACCTACGGGGCTCTCCTGATGACAACATGCGTCCGGGGTCACTGCTGAGGCCTGTGATTGGGCCACCAGCAGTCAGATGAACACATCAAACGTGATGACGTCATTGAGGAGGCAGAGAGAGAGAGACGGATGCCACAAAGAGGCCCAGAAGAGGTAACAGAAGGGGAAGATGAATGTTTCTGAAGAAACCCCAGAGCATAATTATGACACTTTCACTTTGACATATCTTTGGCTATGTTTGCCCTAGAGGGCTAAAATTCTAGTAGCCCTGGCAAGGTTCTAGTAGCCCTGATAGTGTTATACACTCACTTTCAAGCCATTTTAAGATGTGATTCATACCATATTTGTTTGATCTGAAACTAATCTTGGACCTAAGCCACCCGAACCCGAAAAGATAGAAATCCTGAGAAGTTCGTCCATCTCTAGTGGAGGTGGTGAAATGTCCTCTTTGGGCTAAGGCCCCACGTTGCGGAAACGCAGCTTCTTTTGTTGCAGATTTTGTTGCGGTTTTTTTGAGCCAAAGCCAACAATGGCTACAAAGGGAATGGGAAATGTATAGGAAGTTCTTATACTTCTCCCTTCTGCTCCATCCACTCCTGGCTTTGGCTCAAAAATGCAACAAAATCTGCAACAAAAAAAGCTGCTTTTCCACAACGTGGGGACTCAGCCTTAAAGGGATTGTTTCATGATGACAATCCTTCTCCATACATGCTGTATTAGGTCATATGGACATCATAGAGGAGATCATCCTCTGTACGAGTGGCTCCCATTCTAGCGGACTCAAAATGTTCTACTTAACATGAACAGGCATTCAACTATACTTCCCTGGAAAAATCATCTGTTTGCTTCAGGAACTACATTCAAAAAGAGGTTGTTTGTAATTATGTAATCCCAAAAATGGATATTATTAATTGTAAAAAATAAATAAATAAATAATAATAATAATAATAATAATAATAATAATTGTAGCAAAAATCAAGACCCTAGTAAGGACTCATTATATCCAGTCAGACTCCCTCTGCTTTTCTACTACTGAAAGAAACCTGATACATTTTATGATGATCACATTTTTTTTTTTTTTTTTACAGAGCACAATGATAACGACAAGAGCCCAATGAACAGAAGGATCCAACATGTGGTGCCTCGCTGTGTATAAAAAACTAACGTCTTCCATAGAAAGGTCTTTAAAGCAAGTAAGAACATCAAAACAGACAGTATTTCACATCTACTTATCGGCACACAGATACCAATTGGGAAAAAAACAGAGATTAGAGAACTTCTCAATCAATACCAACACCAGAGAGGGCCAGGGATACAAGACGCCAACAAGAAAAATGATGAAAATGACAGTTCGAATTTTACTCTTCTTCTATTGTTATTTAACTCCATGTGTACTGGGTTTATTTTTACATAGAAGACATCTAGATTTTCATAAACAAAAATAAGGGCTAAAATGGCTGCCAAGTGTTTTTGATTTGTGTGGACTCTTACATGTTGACTTGGTGCTTAACGGTGTGCACTTAATTAGAACTCAGGTGAATTGAGTCAGTTACAATGCTGGATCTCTGCCCAGATTTTCAAGGGAAAAGCCTCCGAAGAATCCACAGTGGCTTTTTGTGTTATTAATATAAAAAGACAAGTTAAGGTACGATAAAGATTTTTGAAAAGATAAAATAAAAAAGTGTAAAAAAAAAAAAAATCAACATCCACAGAAGTTACAAGTAGTCACAAATTATTCTTCCTTGCCTTCTGGACAGAGGTTGTGCTAGTTTTATGCTTTTAACTTATCGCAATTGTAAAATAATTTTATGTGACAGGTGTCGGGATAAATGATTCAGCAAAAACCTTTGCCTGTGTTAAACTGAAGAATAAATCATATCTGAGAAAGCTATTGTTGAAAGGAATACTAAAAGGAAGGCTTGTAATAGATGGTTTCAGGAAATATTTTCATTGTGTTTAGGACTTTCTTTGTGTTTTATATACCTGGATCATAGAATTTCATTAGATTTGTTGGCGTGTTTTACATTTACTGATTTGGTCTAAATCTCGCGCTCACTCCAATTTGGTGGAAACTTTCAATGGGACTCATCAAAAAATCTAACATCTCATTCAAAGGGTAAGCACTTACACATACACACGTGGACAAAATTGTTGGTACCCCTCGTTTAATGAAAGAAAAACCCACAATGGTCACAGAAATAACTTGAATCTGACAAAAGTAATAATATATAAAAATTCTATGAAAATGAACAAATGAAAGTCAGACATTGCTTTTCAACCAGGCTTCAACAGAATTTTTTAAAAAAGAAAACTCATGAAACAGGCCTGGACAGAAATGATGGTTCCCTTAACTTAATATTTTGTTGCAGAACCTTTTGAGGCAATCCCTGCAATCAAACGATTCCTGTAACTGTCAATGAGGCTTCTGCACCTCTCAACAGGTATTTTGGCCACTCCTCATGAGCAAACTGCTCCAGTTGTCTCGGGTTTGAAGGGTGCCTTTTCCAGACGACATGTTTCAGCTCCTTCCAAAGATGCTCAATAGGATTTAGGTTAGGGCTCTTAGAAGGCCACTTCAGAATAGTCCAATGTTTTCCTCTTAGCCATTCTTGGGGGTTTTTAGCTGTGTGTTTTAGGTCATTATCCTGTTTCAAGACCCATGACCTGCGACTGAGACCAAGCTTTCTGACACTGGGCAGCACATTTCTCTCTAGAATCCCTTGATAGTCTTGAGATTTCATTTTACCCTGCACAGATTCAAGACACCCTGTGCCAGATGCAGCAAAGCATCCCCAGAACATAACAGAGCCTCCTCCATGTTTCACAGTAGGGACAGTGTTCTTTTCAAGATATGCTTCATTTTTCCATCTGTGAACATAGAGCTGATGTGCCTTGCCAAAAATTTCTATTTTTGTCCATAGGACATTCTCCCAGAAGCTTTGTGGCTGGTCATCATGTAGTTTGGCAAATTACTTTTGTCAGATTCAAGTTATTTCTGTGACCATTGTGGATTCTTCTTTCATTAAACGAGGGGTACCAACAATTTTGTCCACGTGTGCATACAGTGAATCCTCCTCGAAAGACCACCTCTTTAAGAAGACCACCTGCTTACCCAGACCACATTTTCTGTGACAGATTTCCATGATAGCCATCCTAGCACGAACACTTCTCTAGAAGACTTTTTCACACAATTTTTGGGAGTCTTCTCAAAGAGTTTTCACTGCACTACCTCTTTTTGCATCCAACATTTTCTTCATACAGTATTTTATGTTACTAAAATCAGGTTTGAACCCAGTAGCTAAGAGAAGCAAAAACTTTCCAAAACTAATTTTCTGAGATACATTTTTGCTTTTGGTAAAATATAATGGGGTTATTTATTAATTGCATCTTTTTTTAGCTAAAAAAAAAATTTTCTCTGCTTTTTTTGGTATTAGATATTTATTAAATAGGCACACGTTAGTTATTTTAGGTGTGCTTTTTTTTGGCCAAGTGCACTAAATAAATTACTGTAACGTCTCTGCCTGTTCGGGTCTCTGCGCCACCCTCCGCTCGCACACTGTGGCGCAGGAGGCGTGTTCAGTTTGATTCCTTGCTTAAGGTTCTTGTTACTCAGTCTGAACACTGTCCTAGTACTTCTACTCGGTAATTGAATTTCAGCCACACCCGTCTCCTGCACCTTGTCTCTCTCTGCTCCTCTAACAGTTAATCTTAGCCTTGCCTGTGTGATTGACAGCCTGTCTACCAATCAAGTCTGGGGCAGGCCCTGGATTTCCTATATACAGGTCATCAGCCCACACAGGTTTGCTGGCTATTTCTCTGTCCTGTGACTTTGTCCTTGCTAGCTTCCTACTTGCGCTTACTGCATTATATCTGACCTCTGACCTTTGGCTTCCCTTGTGACCACTCTCCTTGGATTTCGATTTGGTTCTGCTTTATCTCTCTGGTTTTGACCCTTGGCTTGCTGACTCCTCTTCTGTGTTGTTAGTCTTGTCCTGTTTTGTGTTACACTTATTTCTAGGAAGGGTTTTGCCGCCCAGTTGCTCCTGTCATTAGGACAGTGTGAAAAGTAGGCAGGGACAGGGGCTGGGTGAGTTTAGAGCTCACTGTGTCTGTCATTCCCTTCCTCCCAGGTTTCTGCAGCAGTACTGGGGAATTCCCTTACAATTACATAATAAATTTTGTGCAAAATATTCCTCCTGGAATTGTGATTCCAATGATGTGTGACATGAAGGGCATTTATACGGAGAGCATTTGTGCCTTTTTTTCTTTTTTTTGCAGCTTTTTGGACCCATATCACTGCTGTGCCCAGTCACAGGCTTCAGCGATGACCCTGGGCACATGACGTCACAGGAGAGTGCCAAACATCACCTAGGAGGCAGAGACAGAGTGCCGGACACTGTTAGGAGGCCCAAAAGAGGTAACGGAAGGTGAGTATAAATAAATATACATATTTTTCTTTTTTTTTTTTTTCCTTTTTTTTTTTATGTTTTATTTTTTCTGGGCCTCCGCCTATTATACTCTGAGGTCTGAAGAGACCCCAGAATATAATAATTTACCGCAATGCATGTTGCGGTGGCCATCTTAGTTTGTCCGAGAGAAATTCCAAATTGTTCAGTCTCATTAAAAACCAAACAACTCAGAATATTTGGGTCAGATATGGTTAGTTATGAACCGATTCACCCATCTCTAGACCTGAGCAAGCCGACATCCACAGAAGATCTGTGCTTAGTTCTCCAAGATGTTTGGAAAAACCTCCCTGTTGATTTCCTTTAGATTTTTTTTTTTTTGTTCATTTAATTTTTTTTTATTTAATTGACAAAAATAAACCATTAACATGTCTGGACAGTCCTGTGTATTATAATGTATTAATTTATGTTATACACACTAGTGCTATAGATATAAGGGGACATTTTGTAATGACTCTTTAGGCATATAAGGGTGTAAGTATAAGTGGTGCTATATGTATATGCGACACTTTATGCCTTAGATTTGATCTTTGTATTGCATATTACTGTACACTGCCTAGCATTTATCTAGTAAAATAAGTAACTTGGAATTGCTTATTGATTGGTTGCTTGTATGAAAATCTCAAGCCATGAAAACTTGAAGGTGACGCATTGACCTCCAGAACCAATCTCATGTTAATGCTATATCAATAATCAATATTAGTTACTTGCTTTATGAATTGTCCACATATAATCCTCCATGTTTATGGATCTCAGGACTATTATGTGACCAACATATTAACATCTGAAACTGAAAAACATAAATTATCTAATGAAATTTGTACAGCGCATTAACCAGAAATGGTAGAAATCTTTAACCTGCTGAAGACTGAAAAGTGGACCTTCAATTATAAAGCAACTTTTCATAAATGGATAGTACAGGTGAATATAAGAAACTATGTAATATATCTTATTTAAGGAATATGTTTTGTTCTCAACTTATCAAGCTAAGTTACTTTGTACATTTTAGTCTATTTAGAGGGGAGGAGTAGGAGGCTGTTGAAAAACACACTCTGCTATTCTGTGAGTTGGGGAGCTCTTTTAATACTATTATGCTATAAATAGCAGGCTACAAGTGCACAGAATGAGGCGATGAATCAATTAACAGCCTCCTCATCCCCTTCCCCTCTCCATAGACCTCTGTGTGTTAGCTGGATATGGCTCTAGATTCTATGTAAACAAACAGGCTGATAAGGAGGAGGAGAAGAGCGAGGTAAGTGGAGAAGGAACCATATGTCTTTAATAAGATATATTACAAAGGTTCTTATATTCATGTGCACTATTCATTTATGTAGAGTTGCTTTATAATTAGAGGTACCCTTTAACATAATTCAAATCTATGAAAAATTAAAGTCAAATTTTTATGCCATACTATAATTAACATGTTAAGTTTCAAGTTAATGTTTGTCACATCTATACAAGAAAACAACAATGTAATAGTTTTGATTAAAAAGATTTCCTACTTTACTGTATATAGGTCTATATATAGGTCTCCATGGTCAGAGACTACAGACAACTTGTGACAATTTTAGACCGATTTTACAGTAGATGACGATAATACAGGTGCATTTGACCTAAAAATGCACCCACTTGAAAGCAACCTTAGGCTGTATTCACATGTCCGATCCTTTGTCCTACACAGTAAGACACCACTAGAGATAACTGGTACGGCCTTATTCTCCTTTTCCCCATTAACTGTACATGTGTAATGGGGTTGTATAGCTATGAGTAAAACAAGCCTTTCTCTATCGGCTTTCCAAAGTTTATGGCCAGTTTTTGTCCTTGGATTGGAATTGCTGCAGGGTTCATGAAACAAAACAGAGTCTCCCTGAAATTTTGGTGGAGGTCATGGGTTCCAACTTGTCAGTGAATACTATCTTTGTGGTTGTGTGCGCAGTATGTTTCACCTTTACTATCATTATATCAGAAGATCTATAGAGATGAGTCTATTGTTTGAATTTGCTTATTTTATAAAGACAAACTCATTGAAATGCCCCTTGTCTACTGCCTGAATAATAAGTATTTTAATTGGATTCTGAGTTAATTACAAAAGGAAAGTGCACATTTCATTGAGGTTTAATGAAGCACAGGTAAAGAATAATTAGGAGAAGAATTCTGAATACCGCTTTTGTTAAGTTTTTTTTTTTTTTTTTTCATGTATTAGTGAAGGTCAAATAAGGTTAAAACTAGGTTAAAAAAGATACCTGATACTTAATAAGACTACATTTTTGACTAGATATATGTGCAAATATTCTTCTTAAGAAATATTGTGAAATGACTCTTTTTTTGAGTAGAAATAGCAAAAGGTTTAATCTATCTGCCTTTCTAAGGCTGCAGTCACACTAGTATCCCCATTATAGTCTATGGGATCTGTGGGTTTCTTTGGGTAACTTCTTTTTAAGCGCATGGGGTTTCCATTTTTCAGGTCCACAAGTGGACCCGAAGAACAGAAACCCGAATGCTAGTGTGAATCTAGTGTAAGAAAATACAAATATAATGCAGCAACACTCTGCAGAGGGCGCTAAGACATATGCAAACAATAAGTATATGAAGTTTAAGTTGCATGACTGCTATAGTCATTATCTATGTATAGAAATGTAAAGTTCTTAGCACAGGATTTGATGAATGTGCCTCAACAAGGTGACCTCATTCATATGGGAATGTACACTATACAGACTGACCTCTCTTGGGCTTGGGTCTAGGCCTACAAAGAACTCAAGGAGGGCAAATAAGATATCATTTAATTACAATAGCCTTGTACATGTAGGATGAGTGCAAGTTCAACAGGAAGAGGCCACGTTCTCTACATGTGCAATGCAAAAGACAAAAAAAAAAATCATGCAAGACCCCCATACTGAAAAACACGGGTGCACACTGCTATTGCTGCAATACAAACTCAAAAAATGCCGCAGCACTCTGTAGAGGGCGCTAAGATATGCAAAAATCTCTCTCAACAAGAGAAATAAGCTGCACCCTTGCTATAGATATAGGATGGGTCCAAAGTCAATTCCATAAAAGAAAAACAATGCAATAAAAAAATTCATAGAAAAGGGTGATTCTTCTTTATTGATACATCAGATACAATGTGTCAGTCCCATCAATGGGATTTTTTTCCAAGCTTTAAAAAATGGAAACAAAAAAGTCAAACCTGATGAGTTAATAAAGAAGAATCTATTTTCTATGAATCTTTGGAATATTGTCGTTCTTCCTTCCTTCCCTCCCATGGCAGATGTAAAGATAGAGTTTGCTGAATCATCCATATGGTTTTGTAGTGAGATTTATAACAAGTTCATATAAGCGTGATGGTCAGTTGTCCACATTCTTATGGTCATATAGTATACTGTATATAGGTACATTAAGTATATTATGTTATATACTGTATTATCACATTTATTTCCTCACATTTTTGCACAAAACTGCTGCTTCTGTGTCACTGGATGTCAGCATGTTGTGGAGGATTTACTAAACAAAAATTGTGCAAAAAAATGGAGTAAATACGTAAATAGTATATGCCATTTTGAAACTTTGTTTGCCTATAACATCAGTTTTGAAAATTATCCAGACAAAGGGACATATGAAATTTGTAAACTTCTCCAAAAATATTAAAGACATGTACTATGACTAAGTGTAAAGTATTGGTGTCTACAGACGTGTCTACACTTACCTTGCATTTGGTTAAGGACTCCAATTTCTCATTATATGAATTCAATATCGGTGCAGGCTAATAATTCCCCTGGCAGGTTGCAGCCTACAACCTACAGTGTTTTTATTCTTATTTGACCTTCAGTAAAAGAACAAAAGTGGGATTCAAATTATCTTTCTATTGAATTTGTGCCTGACAATTCAGATACTTTTATAATTTTACCTCCAATTATAAACCACTTTTCTTAAATCATTAGTACAAGTGAATGCAAGAAATCTTGTAATATATTTTATGAAAGAAAAATGCTTCTTTCTCCATTTATAAGGTTACTTTCCTCTTTCTCTCTCTCCCTCCCTTCACTCAGCCTGATATAACTATTAGAACCCATGTCTAGAGAGCTGTTATGTAGTCAAGTCTCACAGTCAGATCAAATTACTTATAACATAGAAGTCTATGGAAAGAGGAGATGGAAGGAGGAGGGTGCTGGAGGGAGTGAGGGAGGGAAGGAGAGAGAGAGAGAGAGAGAGAGAGAGAGAGAGAGACGCACAGAGTTATGAGACTGTAAGAATAGAAGAGGGCAAGAAAAGCAGTCACACACATGGAGAAATAAGCACTTTTAATACAAAAAAAAATTGGTACAAAGCTTATTATATTCCTATGAACTTTTCATTTAGAAAAAGTTGTTTTATGATTGGAGGTACACTTTAACAAAATTTGCAGAAAGATAAGGGCGAACACATCTGTAGATTAGCTATGGGTTGGAATATGGAAGTGAAATCCTTTGGATAATAAATATTGTTAATGAGAAACCACCTTAAAGGGAATCTATCTATCTATCTATCTATCTATCTATCTATCTATCTATCTGTCTATCTATATCATCTCTATCTATCTATCTCCTATCTATCTACCTATCTCATATCTATCTATCTATCTATCTATCTATCTCATATCGATCTATTTATCTATCTATCTCATATCTATCTATCTAATATCTATTTATCTATCTCTTATCTATCTATCTATCTATCTAGCTATCTATCTATCTATCTATCGCATATCTATCTCCTATCTATCTATCTATCTATCTATATAATATCTATCTATTATCACTCTTCATATAAGTAAACGCTGTGTGCTACCAAAGGACTTGATCCAAAGTCAATTCAAAAATGCAGTACTAAAAAAATTCATAGAAAAAGGGGATTTCTCTTTATTGACTTTCAATAAAAAGGAATCCCCTCTTTATTTTCAGTACTCTCTATGGAACTCTTTTTAAGCTTGACAAAGGAGGAAAGTGTGATACAGAGGACTGAATCATTGCACCTGATGAATTAATAAGAAGAATCACCTTTTATGAATTTTTTCAATAGTGTAATCTTTATCATCTTAGAGGCACCCATTCTTGGGATAGGTGTGGATCCCAATGGCTGAATTCTTGGGGATTGTAATTTTATTACCAATCCTGCGGATAGGTAATAAATATTGTTAATAGAAAACACATCTAAAGAATAGAAATATATATAATTTTTTACACTTGCCTATAGTGTGTTTAGTATGGTACAATCCAAGTGAATGGGTATGAGTTGCAACACCAGGAACAGCCCATGGACAAAAGTGTCTCTCTTTTTGCCTACATAGAAAAATGTTTTAACAGTACACTGTGTGGTTTGCCGTGGTATTACAATTAAAAACTGTCAATAAGAAGGCTTATTAACCACTTGCTGACTGCCTGTTGACTATATATGTCTGAGCAGATGGCAATTAACTCTGCAAGGACATACCTGTATGTAATTAGTGTAAATTGCCCCCCAAAGGTCTACGATGACCTTTTGGGGGGGGTGCAATAAGTTAAAAAAAAATACAAAAATGAGGGCAAAATAATTTAAAGGAAGAATATAAAAATTTTTAAAAAAGAGTGTTACTACCAGGCCCATAGGATCTAGACCCTACCCGGAGTCTCAAAACTATGTGTCACCTACATAAATATCTCTGTAATGAAAAACGGAAACTATGTATGCTATTAATAAACTGAAAAAAAAACTAAAAAAAATGGCAAAATAAAAATGACATAAAAAATAAAACACTATCACCAAAAAAACCCGCAAAATTATTTGAATAGCTGAAATGGAAAAAAAAAATTGTTAGGTTGGTTTTACTCTACCGTTGTTAATGTCCATTGCTGTCTTCCATTATAGGATAACAGCAACGGATACAGAGAACAGACACAGACTGAGTCTGTGTCCATTCCCATTGACACTAATGTAAATAACATGACGGACACTATCTTCTATCTGTGTCCATTCTCTGCAATAGTTAATGTCCGTTGCTGTCATCCTGTGATGGAAGACAGCAACAGACATTAACAATGGTAATGTGAACCCAGTTTTATAGATTTCAAAATTGCAGGTAGCAAAAAAACTGAAAATGTGTCATCAAATGTGTTATCATGAACTAGGAATAATGGCCTGATTACAAGTGGTTACAAGAAAATTAAATATACAGTTGCAATGAAAACATATCATGAAGCAAGGAAATATCTACAGTAATTGTCAATCTGCGTAACTTTGTAACAGTGATGGTAGAGAACTTTGGGATGGAGCTTCTTCCATTTTATACAGATTAGTGGAAGAATGTTGCTGTCACAGCAAGCTTCCTCCCAGCCAGTGACTGGTGCGATTGAACGTCTTGAAGAAGAAAGGGGAATCAAATCCTAAAATATGTGAAAACCTGCATTTAAAACACATAATAAAATTGTCTTTTATTATTAAAAGACAATGTGATAAATTCAACATCTGCAAACATATATTATCAGGTTTAATAGGTCTCCGAAAATTACAAAGAAAATGATCAACTTGTAGGCTTGAGTTGCCTTTAGTTATCTATATGCTGCATGCAAGGAGCATCTCCTGAAGAGGTTTGCATTAATATATTCTATTCTCTGCATGATTAATACCCTCATGTTTGCATAAAATTAGAACAAATCAAAGACAAAGAACATGAGCCCCAAATGGCTAATTTAAATATAATTTCTACTAGAAAAATTACCATAAATCATTATAATGATTCCAATTTGAAGTCAATGACAAAGCTATTAAGATTTTAAGGTTATTATCATCTTTTTATAACCTTCTATCCACCTAGTGTTGGACAGGTGATAGATTTTTTTTTGCTTTCTACTACAAAAAAGGGATGATAAAGAGGAGATTTCAGATAATTCAAGTCGGCATAAATTAAAACACCATATTAGATTTAGAAACATCGTCTGATAATGAAACACCCATTCATTTAACAAAAGACAAAATTTCATCCGCAGGGGAACCATAAAAAAGGCTAAACTCATCCCAATAAATATATAGGCATAGAAAGTAAATCACAATGTCTTAATATACATGCCTGGATTGATTCAATAGATTCCCAATACCCACCATGGCCCAAGGAGGCCATATTTATCCTTAAATTATTACATACGGTAGTACAGATGAAAAAATACATGTTCACTAAGTCCAACCAGGAGATAGAAGAGAATTTAGAGGAAGAAAAGGGGGAGGTTAAATTTTAAAACTTTCCTGTACTAATCTAATGGACGGCAGATCTTGTAAGATACATTATGAGATCATCTGCCCTTAAAGGGAAAAAAATCCCCTCGATCTCAAGTAGTGATCAGTCTGGATCCTGATACAAGAATTCTCTACAATTACTTAAGAAAAGAATACATTTTACTGCTTTTATCATTTGCTAAAATGACTTTCACTGTTAAAATCCCTGCACTATCTAATTCAAGACAAGTTGCAGGTCACATGACTCAGATGATTCATCTCTATAGAAATCTATGGAGAGGAGAGGGAGGAGTGAACAGGAAGAGAGGGAAATAACACAAAAAATACAGCATTTAGGCACTTTCTACACTTCGGTTATGCTAGTCTTCACCCAAAAACTCTGCAATCTCCACATACAGCATGTAGTGGGAGAAACTATATCCAAAAGCTGGGGTATATAAGTCAATTAATGATTGTAAAAAGTGTTATTACTCAGGTACACATACATGGCAGCTTATCCCGAAAGTTTAAATGAAATGACAGGTACAAAAAAAAAAAAAGAAACAATAAAAAAAAACAAAAAAAAAAAAAACAACAACCTAGATTTCTTCCTTGTAAGCCCCAATGTACATGCTTATTCTTATTCATGTAAAATAGTAATCCAAGCATCTGTCTAAGTGTCAGCAGGGATAATACTATAATGTAATCCAAATATGTATAAATAGCAATATAAATAGCCCAAAGCAGGTATATAGATATGAAAGAAGGAAAGAAGCCTCATATGACAGTGAGGAATAGCATCGATGTGCCCACAAAATAACTGCGTATGCACCTACTGTATACTGCCTAATAACACCGTAGATAACATACCATTGGCCATAATAATAATGAGCTGCCTCAGTAGGAAGGAAAAGCGCAACCTCTACGTGCGTATCACCTAGAAATGGCTTCGTCAGGAGGCTATGCAACACTAAAAGTCCTGGGTATATAAGCAATAGTAATAAACTATAATCCATCATCATGTTTTATTCTAGTGAATATGTATATTTTTGCATGACTTGGTGGGAACACTGGTCTTCTAGTAAGGAGGAAGGTTCGGTATACGGGGTGTTTTTCATCTCTCTAGATATGTACAATTCTTTTATCTCTTGAGTATTATGTAATAAAGCGATATTTATCTTTCTATATTGTGGGTATATACATTTTTATAAGTATATATAATAGTGTTTAGAGGGCCCTTAACTTAAAATTGGAGTTGTTTTTGCTATCATAATTGTCAGCAAGGGTCACAAAGGAATTTTTTTTTACCATTTTTTCTACCCGATGGTAAATTGGGTCTGTGATATTGACAGTTTTTTGTCTTCCTCTGAATTGACTTAGTTTTATAAGTATTAAAAAGTTTAACTTGATAAATACATGGACTATTGAACCCATTATGTTACTATGAAGGAGTCTTCTCTGATAAATCATTCTCTAAACAAATATAGTATATCCAGGCACACACACACACACACACACACACACACACACACACATATATATATATATATATATATATATATATATATATACATTAACATAACACGCTATCAAAACCAGCCACATCACCACCACTGGGTGTCCACACATGGACACACATAGCATAGACATCTCCTGGCAAAGTATCACAAAACTATGTTGTTTTTATGAATGTAGAACAGCTTGCTATAGTAAAGGTCTCGCCCTCTGTGGGGTCTGCAGTAGGATTGTCAAATCCTAATCCCTTGGCTAAGCCCCATCCCTTAGCTGAATATGGAACAGATCAGCAGAAAATTAACACCTACATTTCCTGAAGGATTTCTACAAGACTGTTCCAGGAACATCTGGTAATTTTGAAGACTGGCACACCAATGTAGACAGTGGGTCACTAGGTTAAGTGTTCTTCAAACTCTAACATATCTCTTTCTCTACGTCACTGTTTGCATGAAATATAACTCATTTCTCATTTGCAATTTATTTTTTGCCCACTTTTTAATTTACTTTTATAGATGGACATGCCAGAATAAATGTCTTCAAATCCTAGTGCAAACAGTTAATAAAATACACCATAAAGATGAACAAAGTTTAAAGGGGTTCTCCAGAACTATGATATTCTGTCTATAGGATAGGTCTTCAATTTCGTACCATTGATATGGTGTGCTGACTGGTCAGTGGAATGAAGGGACTGGATAACTGCTGTGCCTTCTGCACTGTAAACCATGCACAGTGCCATATATTGTTTAGTGGCCGTGATTAGAGATGAGCGAATTTTTCAAAAATTCGATTCGGCAGCTTCGCCAAATTTTCAGATACAATTAGATCCAAATTAATTTGTGGTGAATCACGTTAAAAACAGCTATTTCTTGGCTGCCTTTATAGTGGTGTAGAACACTGTGCCTTGCAGTGGTTTTTAGTGATGTCCCACTAGGGGACCCGAATCAGTGATGCACTGACTGCTGGTTCAGCACTATAGACTGCAATACATGTGTATTGTAGTCTATAGAGGAAGTCAGCCTATGCAGAGGCATAGGCTGAGTTCCTCACTTCTGGGCAAGATCAACCAGGTAGTGGGGGCTACTAGCAGCCCGAGGTTGCTGGCCAGACCCCGGGCTGCAGAAGATGCATATCACAAATACTGTAAGTACAATTACATGAATTAATATAAATTGAAAACAGATACAAATGGAATACAAAGGGGGACATGTAGCATGGCGGAACCCCTTGGATGCCACGGTCATGTTTGACTGCGACATCCAAGGGGTTAAAACCCACGATTGGAGCTGTGCTCTGACTGGGGGTTATGGAGCATGGTGTTAGCTGTCAGTTACAGCTAACACCCACTCCCGATACCTTGGGCGCTTGCGAAGGGGTTAAAGGGATGTGACATTGCAGTGCTGACTGGCTGCTGATTGACTGCACGCATGGCATTGTGGGTGATCCTGCATTCCCAGAGTTCCTTGCCCCATGTCCTAACGTGCAGAAGCCATTTTATGAAAAAATGCGATTTGTTACCATGAAGCGTGATGAAATCCGCTTTAAATACGAATCGAATATTTCCTGAAATTTGGATCAAATTCCACTTCTGCAGCTTTGATTCGCTCATCTCTAGTTGTGATTGGTTTTGCAGCTGATCCCCATTCATTTTAGTGGAGCTGAGCTGCAGCATGGCTATTTGACTGACATCACTACTTGCCTGAGAAGATGTAGTGGATCTCACTCAAAAGTTGTAAGCTCTTCAAACAGCTGATTGGTGGGTGTCCCGGGTGTTGGACTTTGCTGATCTAATACTGACTGTTTATCCTAAGCACAGGTCATCAATATCACAGTCCCAGAAAACCCCTTAACTTGAATGTGATAACTTGCTGCAGCATGATAATGTAAAACAAAAGACATTGAAAAGTCATTAGTCAATTTTACATTTGCTGAAGCTCTTCATTCAATGCAGTAAGTGTCAAGTTAAATTCTGTTATATCCGTACACTGTTAAATGTGGACCATTACTTATCCTTTACTTTCATAGGCCCGGTTCACATCTGCGTTCGGGTTTCCGTTCGGGGAGTGCGCTTGGGGATCCCCCAAATGGAAACCTATATGCAGATGTGAACCGGGCCTTAAATCTACTTCAAGAAACATTAATATGAGTCATTACCTTGAAAGCAAAGATGCAATACCACCAGAAATTTTGCATGTTATCTGCATGCTGCATTTTGGATCTCTTTCCTCTCCCCACTGGGTTCTATAAATTTACATTTTCAGTCTTAACGTTTGGGTGGAATATTTGATATGATGTAAGTTGTGAGCTGAGTTGTGTTTTCTGATTTACTTCTCACCTCTCCTACTTATGCTTCCCTAAACTTATGTTTCACTTAAATACTGTGTGAATCTGCAGCTGCATCTCCCTCCTCTCCCTCCTCTCTGTCTTCAATAAACCGTTTTACACTCGACTGATTTTTTTTTTTTTATTGGCTGAGGACATTTTGGCAATAAAAAAGAACTATGAGCTGCTGAAAGGTGAGCAAGATCCTTAATAAGATACGATTAAAACTGTCACCTAATGACGCATATTACTGATTTACGCAGTAAGTGTATAATGACAGGTTTGCTTTAAGATTTGATTTAGAGATCATTAAAATGATGGTAAATTCTATAGTATCAGTGGAGTTTTACCTTTGTCAATAATTGTCAACTAAATTGCAATAAATACTAATAAGAGCGCGGGGGAGACTTATTTTGCTTTGGCTTCTATTCACATAAATATTTAAATTAGCGCAGAACAATCAAAACATAATACCGATAAAAATGAATCTCATTCATATTCATTTGATTCTGAATATTCCATTAAGCAAAACAGCCACTTTTACCAATTTGTCTAATGCTTCATTTCATGTCAGCAATGCTCTATTGCCCCCCTGGCATTGCAGGGATTAATAATTATGCTAAATTTAATTTTCTTATCATCTTCCTTTCCACATTGCAGATTTAAAAATGAAGTCAACTAAAGTAAATCAATTGTGGCAAAAAGACAAAAAAGACCAAAAATAAGATTTTGAATACATTTCACATTCATTAAGTAATTGAAATGCCATGTACAAAGGTGACGCTCAAGCAGCTCCAAAATGTCGCATACAGTGTCAGTCTGGTTTAGTCAGCTATAGATCCGGAGGAACTAAAGTTCAAAGTGAATGTAATCCTATAATAATAAGAGGCTCTATAGGTGTTTACAACATATTACAGATCTTACCATCACAGAAGGAGAAACATTGATCTTGTTCAATGTCTGGGGTGCACTGCTGGTGTACATGCATGGAAAATCTTCAAGTCTATAAGCTGAGGTGCCTATAGTCTTTACATAGATTGCCTTATTAAAGGGGTTTCCTGGGCTAAAAATATTGATGGCCTATAATAAGAATATGTAATCAGTATCTGATCCCGTGTGTCCAATACCCTGCACCCCCCATTGATCAGCTGTTCTCAGCTACTGATACACAGAGAATGGAGCAGGAAACAGAAAGGAGTCACTGCAGCTTAGCCCCAATCAAGTGATCAGGAGCTGATCTGCAGTAATCTGGTCTGTCCACTACAGAGAAAATGGAGCTGTCTGCTTCCAGCTGCTGAGAACAACTAATCAATTGGGGTGCAGAGTATCAGACCCCCCACTGTTCCAATCAGTGGCATAAATACTGGGGTAGCAGCGGTAACAGCTGCCACATTAGGGGGTCCACCCGAGACATTAGGAGGCCCCTGATTTTTTTTTTTTTTTTTTTAATAGGCCATTACCTGCTGTAGTAACCCCAGCAGGTAATGGGCCCTATTTACTTATTGATCCCCACTCCTGAGCTCCTGTGAGCAGGAGTGGAGATGGTAAGTAAGGCCGCGGGCCCGTGAATCCCACAAACACTGCTATCATTATACTCTGGGGTCTTTTCAGAGTATAATGATCAGAGGGCCAGGGGAGGTGAGGGAACATAAAAAACAGTGTTACTTACCTCTCCTTTGCTCTGGTAGTCTTTGGGTCTCCTTGGTGACGTCCCAGATGTCAGGTGGGCCAAGCCGGCGTCATTATGCGTCGCAACGTCAGCCTGTCTCACGTGACGTCTGGTCCAACATTAAAGAAAGCTGAAAGTAGCGGGGAGTGCACCGGAGCCAGGGAGAGGTAACATTGTTTTTTATGTTTGTATCCTCCCCTGGGTCTCCGATCATTATACTCTGAGGTCTGAAAAGGTTCCAGAGTATAATAATTGTTCACGGGTGTCCACAATGGGGCACAATACTGTGTGCAGAGGCCACTATGGGGCATTATACGTTTTATCTCCTCCTTGGGCTTCACTCTCTGTTCTACATAATTGCCCTTAACTGTGACCCAGCTCCACCCCCATTGCTTGAGTGACAACTCTCACCTTGTCACACTTTGTTTGGGACAGTTATCTGGAGCAGAGAGAAAAGCCCTAGGAGAAGGAACCTGTATGATGACCATTGACGGCTGTCATTTTAGTTTGTTAAAAAACAAACAATTTGGAATATTTGGGTGGGATCTGGGTTGTTCACCCATATCTAGTTATTTGTATTAGATTTTTGGAGATGAGAAGTCACTGCTTACCAAATTGTTTTCCTTCCTCTGGATCAACGCTATAGGGTTACAGGTTGGACCTGAGGGTCCTAATGTATGTCTTCTTCCAACCTCAACTGGTATGTTACTATGTCACTATTAGGCTGGGTTCACATTTGCGTTCAAGCGCCGTTCCGGGATTCAGTCTCCCATTCCGCTTGAAAAATGCAAAGAAAAAAGTCCTACAAGCAGGACTTCTCTCTCCGCATTTTTCAGGCGGAAACCAGGTGGACCCCATTATAGTCTATGTTTCTGGTAACCGCTTTTTAAGCAGATTGGGTTTCCGTTTTTTGGTGATGAACCTAGCATCTGACATTTTTTAGCAACTCTACAACAATGTTGTATTATTCTTCTATTATTCCACCTAGAAATGTCTGAATAAATAGACTTTTGGGTGTTACCAGTTTCCTTGTCCTTGCCCGCTACTGTCAGGAATGAATGGACAATGTAGGGACATGTCCCCAAAATATAACACCCAGTTGTCTATTCAGAAATTTCTAGGACAAGTAATGATGCAACATATTGGGCCAGGTTTATTAGCAATTAGACAGTGTAAACTTTGACAGTCTGCAAAAATGATTTACTGCAGTGGATTATGCTGAATAATAAATCTGACCTATCTTTAGGCTGTGTAGTACATGTTTATACCACCTTCTAATCATTTACTTTAACCACTTCCGGACCGCCCATAGACTATATACAGTACGTCCGTAAGGTGTTTGTCTAGTTTTACAAGGACGTACCGGTACGTCCAAGCATAAGTCAGCAGCTGCACGAAATCGTACAGCTACTGAAACGGGGAGCCAACTGTAACGTCAGCCGGAGCTCCCAGAGAGAAGGCAGGGAAGGTTTATTACCTTCCCTGCCATCCCGATCGCTGTGTATACAGCACTCAATGAGTGCTGTATACACCGCTATGGGCACCGCCATCTTGCGGCTGCCCTCTGACCCGGCGGTCACGTGATCCGCCGGGTGCAGCGTCTGCAAGAGCTGCTGGGTCCTACAGGACCCAGATAAGCTCTATAAGCTCTGTAGTAACGTGCAGGAGGCAGCATTCCTCCTGCAACTGGGGCTAAATGTAACAGCCCCAGTTACAGAGGAAATCAGCCTCCCCCCACAAAAAAACAGTCATTAGATGTCCCCAAACGTCAATTATGACCTTATGGGGACACAATGTAAAAAAAAAAAAATATTAATAGAAAAGTAAAAAAAAAAAAAAAGTAAATAAAATTATTAAAAAAATAAATAAAATAATACACCAATAACACACCCTTATTACAGGTTATAGCCCCACCCCCGACGACACCATAAAAAATAAAAATTACCGTAATGGAGAGGAAAAACTATTTTATAAAGTTTTTTAGTAGCACTTTGTGTTATCAAATTAAAAAAAATGAAAAGTGAAAAACAGACAGGTTTTCTCTCTCTTTTGTTTATATTTTCCCGGATATAAAAAAAATTAAAACACATGCAAAAATAAAAACAACATAAAAATAACGCCCTATGTGTCACCGAAAAAAGACGCAGAAATTAGTTGAATAACGCAAATGATAAAAATGTTACAGCCCTCAAAACCGCACATACAAAAAAAAACCGAAAATGTGTCTGGTCCTGGACCAGAAATTGGCCCGATACAGAAGTGGTTAAGCAGGAATTTTTTGACAATATTTTAATGCATTTTTGGAGCATCGTAGCACATTTAAGCCACTCCTTTTTTTTCTGAGCATCCACACCCATATATCTAGAAAGTCAAAAATTTTAGTTCAAACTAGATGGGCCACATTGCACGTTAGCACCAGTGTCTAGTTGTAATCACAATAGTAAATCTGGGTTTTTAGAAAGGATGCTCCAGAATTTTTATTTAATTAGGGATACAATTATTTACTATAACAAAAACACAGTTGTCAGAAGTGGTAATAGGACATAGGTTACCTTTATGACCAAACAAATGTCCAGAGGGCCCTTTTAGACTATGTTTGACCTGGAATGGTGAAGATACAGCAGCCTTCACTGTACTGAAATTAAACTGTATTTGTAGTTTACTACTTTTTTTTTCAGAAAAAAAAAAAAAGAATAGGTTCACGGAAACATAATTAGCTGCTGAACACAACGTTACTCTAATCTAACCACAACTATAATCTCTATTTGACAATAACTATTTTACCTTCATTTAGCTCATGAGCTATTCTGCCTCAGGCTAGGCTAGCCGTGATTCACAACTGAAATCAATATTTCCCTATGGAGAAGAAAGTTACGAGCAACTTTGCAAAATTTGTTTGCATGTAACATTTTTCCCGATAGGGAAGCATCGAATATCCATGTGAGACTCAGTGTGTCCTGATATAAATGCCGCTCACAGGTGACCAAATGTTGCTGTGAAGCCCTAACAGAGAAGGTTTGCATAAATGTTTTTGGTAAAAATGTTTTCTTTCATTTCAATTTGTGAAAAATTTCAATTGTGAAATCAATTTCTGCAGATAAATCTGTGAGCAGTAAAATTGAAATGATGTACAATGATTGACTAGAATTTTAGCTAGATATACTGTATCCAGAGAGTACATAAAAAGTCTATTTCTATTTCAAAATAAGCAAATATCATAGAAATATGGGAGCATTGAGGTAAGAGATAAGTAGCCAACATGATAGATAGACAGATAGACAGATAGATAGATAGATAGATAGATAGATAGATAGATAGATAGATAGATAGATGATATATAGATAGATAGATAGATAGATAGATATGACATATTTAGATAGATGATAGATAGATAGATAGATAGATTATAGATATGAGATAGATAGATAGATAGATAGATAGATAGATATGAGATAGATAGATAGATAGATAGATAGATATGACATATATAGATAGATGATAGATATGAGATAGATAGATATGAGATAGATAGATAGATAGATAGATATGAGATAGATATGACATAGATAGATGATAGATAGATATGACATATATAGATAGATGATAGATAGATATGATATAGATAGATAGATAGATAGATAGATAGATAGATATGAGATAGATAGCTAGATAGATAGATAGATAGATCAGCTGTAAATATATATATATATATATATATATATATATATAGTACTGTGCAAAAGCTTTAGGCATATGTAAAAAAGGCTGCAAAGAAAGAATGCTTTCACAAATAGAAGTGATTTTTGTCAAAATGAATAAACAAAAAAGAAATCTAAATCCCATTGATGTTTGGTGTGAGCCACCTTTGGAGGAGTTGTCCTGGAGGTAATGATATGGCCCCCACAGATATGGCTCCTGATCTTAACATGATCCAGTCTGTCTGGGATAAAATGAAACAAAAGAAGGATTTGAGCAAAGCTACATTCATAGAACATCTGGGCTTACTTCTCTGATGTTTTGTGCAACCTCCCAGCTATTGTGGAATTGATGGAAGGCGGTGAGCAGTCACACAAATATTGATGGGATTTAGAGTTCTCTTTAGTTCATTCACGTCATTTTGTTTATTTTTTTAAATAATTTTTAATTTGCATTTTTCCACCCCTACCTAAAACTTTTGCATAATACTGTACATGTATGGAATTCTTCATTAAGTGCTTAATATGGGTTCCCTATTTTGTATCAATCTTTTTAAGAACACGGAGGCTATGGCGAACATTTACGTTTTGCATATGCAATTTATATATAAAAACAATAATATATAATATATATATAGAGAGAGAGAGAGAGAGAGAGAGAGAGAGAGAGAATATTTATTTTTTTATTTTTTATTTATTTATTTATTTTTTGTATTTAAATATTTTGTAACATTTTGTTTTCCCCATGAGGTCATAAAATAAACTTTTTATACCATTTTTGATTTTTTACTACTTTGCAGATTTCCGCTGTAACTTGAACATCCATAGGAGCCCCAGTTACAGGAGAAAATAGTCCCATTAGTGACATTAGTTACTTCTATCTTCACCTCCCTGCCGAGTTCCTATTAATTGTGTGAAATGTACTTTGGAGTATGGTCTGTTTAACTTGAAAAAGGGGCCCCTTAGAGCCTCGAAACGTATTGTTTTAAAGCATATCTCCAGTTATCAAACAACTAAACAAATAACACTTGTCAATATAAACTTTGTAGTACATCTTATTAAGCAATAATGCTTCTTTCTCCACTTATCAGGTTGTTTCGTTTTCCTCTATGCATAGACTCCTATCTAACTTCTCACTACTATGGATAAACTAGACTTCTCTCGAGCAGTCCATTCACACACTCACAGAAAGGGCCACGCTCTTGGCCTGATATTCCAAAGAGGACTGGAAATCTCAAAAGTAAAAGTAAATCCAGTCAGCTGGTCAGATCATCACATTATTGATTTCTCATTCAATTCTCTAACTACCGAACATCAAAGCCAAGAACCAATAAAATACAGAATACTTAAAGGATTATCTACCCAAGAAATCTGAAACAACCTCCACGGGAAGGCCCTAACCACCTAGTGCAGCAATGCAACAAGTCTTCTGCTTTTGATGTTCTTGCTCCCTGGTACACCAAACTTTTCACCCCAAAAACTCACACACCCCGTTTTGACCATTCCATCAAAGTCCTTAAAAAAAGGGGGAGGAAACTTGAATGGCAGTGGCAGAAAGATAAATAAATGAAGGACAAAATCTCACTGACCTACAGTACATAAATACATAAATGAGAAAAAGTCCACCTATCTGTTACAAGAAATAGCAAACACAAGTTCCACACAGTAGAAGGGACAAATGAGAAAACACAGGACTAAGTGAGATTTCATAGGTCACTCAAAGAAGGGAGTGGGGAAAGTGGGCGTATTAGAGTTGTGTGGGGGGCATAAAAGTTTGGAGCAATGGAACCGCCCTCAGTGCTCCAGACTGCTCATTTGCATATTGTGAAATAAATGAATATCTTGGCAATGGAGCCACAAATTTTCAAGGTGTTATACTTAGGTGAGCCTGACCAATCTAACTGTTTTGCTCCTTTAATATGCTTCACCGTGGTGACAGACTCCCTTTGAAGGCTGATAATAAATCTACTTCATGTAACCAGCTGGATCCATAATCCTTCATTGTTGTGGAACTTTTGCCCAGTGGTTGTCCAATAAATGCAGGTGGGCTTCTTTTATTGTGTGTTGTAACCATATATGGGATCCATATCCACAAACCCCAAATTCATCAGGTGACAATACATTTGTGTACTAAGTACACATCCATTCTGCTCTTTGTGCACCATCACATTCCTCTTTATATTCCATATCTTGAAGGGGAGTGAACAAAATATGGAAAGGATTCTAATTCAGTAAGGGAAACATTACTTTTTACAAGTGTTTTGTCATTAAAAATACTTTTCCCACAGGAAGTTCATCTTCGCATATCTATAATATTTCCCCTACCAGCAAGGTGGCTGCATAAGATAAACTCTCCCTCTATAAAGACAACTATGGGAGTTTCGGAAGCCCTCCTTATTGAAATCACAGGACAGATAGACATGGTAATGATATGCAAATGATAAAAAATGTAAACAAAATATTCAAAACATCTCAATGTATTCAGTATGAGCGCCATACACTTACACGTCTTGGCCTGCTATCAGTGAGGTTATTAATGGCTGTCTGAGGAATAGTATACCACACTGAATGCACTTGGTCTTATAAATCATCAAGATTGGCCACTTGCAGCTCCCTTTGCAATGAACGGCCTTTTGGCTAGCGATCAAGTGTACTGTCTGCTTAGTGACTTTGCATTTGAAAGCTAGTCAGAGTTTAGGTTCTTTGGGTACCCTTCCCCTCGGCCTGGTGGGATCGTCCGGGTTTATTGCCCGGACTTCACCCACCTGCTGCTATTGGGGGGGAGGCTTAGCCCCAGAGAAACGAGCTGCGATCCCCCCAGCGTGTCCTCTGGACCATTCTCTTGGATTCCAGAGGGAACATTTGATGCAGAACATATCATGGCGGACCCTTTAGGGCAAGTGCCGGAGCTTTCTAGGCTCAAGAACTCTCTGAGGATCCACCTCAGTAGAGCAGTACAGGGCCAAGACCCTGTTGACTTTGTGGTTTATGGAATTTTGGAGAAATATCTTTGTATCCCCAAACATGCTATTCTCTGCATCCAGGACTATGTCCGTAGGGGCGATTTTGACGTTACATTTATGGGAGATGGTCCATGGAAAGACGCCTTGAAGGTAGCAAGACGTAGAATTAATGATTTAAGGGCAATTGGGGTGGAGGTATTAAAACACTTTGATGAAAAGACACTCCTTGTAGTTAGAATGTATTCCCCTTTTGTTACAGATGACCAAGTCACGTCTTTTGTTAAGTTTTTCTTTTCAGATGTCGAGGAGGGAAAGCTTGTGAAGCATAAATGTGGAGTGTGGACCTGTAAACGCACCTATCGGGTCAACATAACATATGGAGATAATAATGAACCACAGCTTCCCCCAAGACGTTTTAGACTCGGCACAGTGAATGGCGACCTCTTTTACTCGGGGATAAAAGACTTCTGCAGGGCCTGTGGTAAATATGGTCATCTTAGCACCTCTTGTCCCGTTACTTGCAGGAATTGCGGAAGCGAGAATCATTCTTTTCAGGAATGCACTAAGGAGAGGAAGTGCAACTTTTGCCAACAACGAGGTCATCTGTACAGACATTGTAAGTTCAACAAGCAGGAGGCCGATGATGTTGTGGAGGAGAGGACGGAGGAGCCCTCGGGCCGGCTCGCCAAGAGAGGGGACGGTCAGAGGGCAGTGCAATAAGCACCACAGCGGAGGTAAGCACAAAAATGCCCGAGAGCGCTAAGGCGGTACCGGTTATCCAAAAAAGCAGCTCCACTCAGGACGACCTAACCAGTCTAGCAAAAAAGCGGAAAACCGTATCAAAGGGGCTGGCCAGTACAGTAAGAACAGATACTGCAAGTGGGTCACAAAAAGCGAGGCCTGTCCCAGGGACAGGTGTAAAACAGGTGGCGGGCCCGTTGAAGGAGGACCAGCGCGAAAAGAGGGAAAAAAAGGGTCCAGGGGGCAAAACCCAGACGGAGATGGACACAGGCGAGGGATCGGCTGTCGTTACCTCCGTGGGGGAAACTCCCTCAGTGCCAATGGAAGTAGCACCTCATGCCCAGCCTCCCCCTGAAGACAGGTCCCACCCAGGCCTGAGGGGGGAGGGGGTACCCTCTTGTGGGCCTCCTGAGGGTCCGTCTGGCGTAGAAGACCTAAATGGCCAGCCCTAGTATACTCAGGCCCAGGTGATGGGTCTTGAGGCGTTAAGGTATCTGAGTGGAGCTTGCGTAGATTCAGATGCCAGTTCCCCCTCTTACTCTCCTCGACATGATTTTAGTGAGGATGAGATGGTGATTTCTGGGCGAGCTGGTGGGAGGTGTTAACCTGTGTTTCGTCTACAATCAAGTTCCTTTGTGTTTACTTATCCTGTTCGCTTGTTGTTTCCTTTCTTCACAACATCCAAATGGTGGCACTTTATGGACTGACGATCAACGTGAGAGGTGCTAAGAGCCACAGACGGAGAATTGCGATTTTTAACTATCTGGCGTTTTTAGCAGTCTCCGTCATCTTCCTGCAGGAGTGTGCTATCCCCCACCGTTCCAGCTACGAGGAGTACCAAAAGGACTGGATATACGGTACATCAGCGTGGTCCGGGTCTAATGAACCCGGATCAGCCGGGGTCGCCATTCTTTTTAAAGGAAACGTTTTACTTGATTTTATCCAGGAGATTTTACCAGGGAGAATTTTATTGTTTAAAGTTTTAATTGAGGGCATCCGATGGCAGTTTTTAAATGTATATGCTTCCCCAGATAAGAACGAAAGGGCGAGGATGTTGGAGATCCTGCCTCTCTTCATCAACACGGCGGAGCCCCTCATCCTCGCTGGGGATTTTAACTGCGTCCTCAAAGGTGAGCGCCGGCAAACTGTAAGTACTAGTCGAAATTATGACAAAACCTCCGGTATGCTTAGTAACTTGCTTTTAGATTTTCATTTAAAAGACGTTTATAAGAAGTGTAATAGAGGCATACCGGAGAGTGCCGGCGCCACCTGGAGCAATTCTACTTGTAGCTCGCGAATTGATTTTATCTTTTGCTCCGAGGACGGGCTGCCATTGAGGTGTGACCTTTTAACTAATATCTTCTCCGACCATAGAATTTTGCATTTTAAGGTATCTGTTGATGGGAATAATTTTATGGGTCTTAACTCCTGGAAAATGAACGTTTCCTTTTTAGATGATCCACAGGTTTTAACTGATTTTAAGAATTTTTATCTTAATTGCAGGCGGGTAAAGGATCCTCATACTCCCATCAGTAGCTGGTGGGAGGAAATGAAAAGACAAATTAAGACGTATTTCATTCTGTTAGGGAAAAAAATCGCAAAGCAAAAAAGAGCAAAATATGAGGATCTGAATAACCGTCTGCAGGCCCTGTATAGGTTAAGATCGCAAGGGGTAAGGGTTGGCCCCGATATTTTAAACTTAAAAAACAAGATAAGTAAGTATCTGGAGCAAATAGGTAAGACGATAATATTTAACTCCAAAATAAAACACCTAGAAGAGAATGAAAAATGCTCCAGGTATTTTTTTAAGAAAACGAGTTGTAAAAAAACAAACATCGAAGAACTAGACGGGGCCACCAATATACAGGGCCTTTTAAATAAGGTTCATAGCTTTTATTCTGAACTTTTTAATGAAAAACCTGTGGATCATGATTTTTTAGAGGACTCGCTGAAAGAGATAACGGCTTTTTTAGACACTGAATCACAGCAGTTTTTAGCTCAGGATTTTACCGAGGAGGAGATTTTAATCGCCACAAAAAGTTTTAAATCCGGTAAGGTGCCTGGGCTGGACGGTATACCAAATGAGTTTTATACTACGTTTTATGATATTTTAAAAACTGACCTTTTTTGTCTTTTTAGGGAAGTTTTTAATACAAAAATCATCCCCAAATCCTGGAGAAAAGGCGCGGTTACTCTCATATATAAAAAAGGCGGCAAGAGTGACCTTAAAAATTGGAGGCCTATTACTTTGTTGAACGCAGACTACAAAATAATGGCAAAATTATGCGCCAACAGATTGAAAAACGTGGTAGGAAAAATTATTCACTCCAACCAGGTTTGTGCCATACTCGGGAGAACTATATGGGATAACTTAAACTTAGTTAAAGACGTAATTGAGGACACTAAAACTAGAAAAGGGAATCTAGCGATTTTATCTATCGACTTCGAAAAAGCATTTGATAGGGTATCGCATTTTTATCTTTTTAAAGTTTTAGATAAAATGGGTGTTCCGTCCAGCTTTTTACTATCTTTAAAAGCTTTTTACTATAACTGCTCAAGCCGTATTTTAGTTAATGGTTTTACATCTCAGGAGGTACTTTTAAAGTCTGGGGTAAAACAGGGGTGTCCCTTGTCCCCACTGCTCTTCATATGTGCACTAGAGCCCCTTTTATGCGCAATTAGACGGGATAAGCAGATCCGTGGGGTCCCCCTCCCTGGTGGGGGGGGGGGGTTAGAGGCGAAGGCAGTGGGGTACATGGATGATGTAGCTATAGTGTGTAGGGACGCCCCTTCCATCCAAAAAGCCCTTATACAGATTGATTTTTACTGTTGTGCCTCCGGTTTTAAGATCAATCATAATAAAAGTACCATTTTACCTATAGGAAACCTTGTTTTTACAGACATTCCGGTATCCGTATCTGAGGAGGTAACCATTTTAGGGGTCTCTTTCAGCGAGTCCAACGACGGTTTTAAAACCTGGACCATGGTAGCGGATAAAGTGAATAAGAAAGTGTGTGCCTGGAATCTGCGGAACTTAAGCATGGAAAGAAAGGTTTTAATCATTAAAATGGTAATTTTACCCCTTTTATTGTATTTTAGTCTGGTCTTCCCCCCTCCCAATATGCTACTTCGTAAAATAACTAAAGCTTGTTTTAATTTCTTTTGGAGTTCCAAGATGAAGAAATTAAAAAGATCAGAGGTGATGAAAACAAAAAAGAACGGGGGTAAAAATTTTCCAGATTTTAACCACTTCCTTTTAATTAAGTTTTTTAGCTATGGTTTTAATGCTCTTTTTAAGAAACACTATTGGTCTTATTTTGCTCGTTTTAATTTGTTTTTTTTATGAGACGTTTTAGGTGGTTTGGGGTTATTTTAACTTCCCCTTATGCGCTTAAACTACCCCCCATTATGCCATATATGATAAGATTGTTTCTTTATTTAACTTAAAAAATAAGAGCATTGAAATTTTAAAAGATAGTAAAAAACTCGCACATAGTCTGCAATCAGAGGAACTAAGTCCCGTAGCGAACTTAAGCGATGCACAAAGTAAAACAGTGTGGCGGATGTGTAATGTGTTTTCTCTTTTTAACACACAGAAGGACCTGGCCTGGAGTTGCGCCCACGCATGTCTTCCGTGCCATTCCTTTCAGCACAGGAGAGGCTTCGTGAGGTCCGCCGTCTGTCCTAGAAACGGATGTAGAGAAGAAGAAACTGCAAGACACATTTTTTGGGACTGTGAAACAGCAAAGACTCTCTGGACTAAGCTAACTCCATTACTCCACAAGATGGCGGACCTCGGGACTTTGACCTTTGAAAATGTGTTTTATGGACTTTTTCGGAGCCCCTCTGTGGAACAACAGATGATGGCATGGAAGACCATGAATTGTGCGAAGGGAGCACTCTGGAAGGCCAGGAACATCTTAATATTTAAGCATGATCTTTTATCTGAGGACGATATTTTTAGACTATGTTTGAGTGAAATGTTTTTATGTTATCTTATTGATAAAAAAGCAAAGAAACCCCTCTTAAGAAAATGGTTTGTTGATGAATGGAGTTCCGCAGATTAATGCTACCATGTGTCATTTTATCTGTATTTTATTGTAAGATTGATTTTATGATTCGCTATGAACGTCTTTTATTGTTTTTGTAAACTTGTTTCAATGGATCAATAAATTTTGCCCCGTTGGGGGTTAACAAGTTAAAAAAAAAAATCTGTTCTTATCAGTAGCAGCCAGTAGGTTGGCTCTGCCAGGGGAAGTCGTTCACCCCCTGTTGGGAGCCAACTGAAGACTGTGAACATGAGGCAGAGAACCACACCAGGGTTTGACCGGAGGCCCTGGTTGATCGAAGCCAAGGGGCTGGGGAGGCTTTCGAAGGTCTCATGGTGCAAGTGCCTCTGGGGACGGTGACTCCAGAGGTGCCTTAACTCACTGGGCGTGGGAAACCCACTGAGTATGGCACATTGCACAAGCACTTGAACACACCTTAGAAGCACTCACCCTATTGCTTGGTTTATCCAGCATGGGTAATTTTTTATAGATCCGGCGGATAGACCGGGCCAGTACACTGGCACTATATTCACTTATTTATTCTTTTTTGTTTATCACGTTTTGTCACCTGTTTGTCACTGTGTGTGTATAGATGTAGGGGTGCGGAAACCCTTTTGGGTCCTACCCGAAGTCTAGGGGTTGGAGTGTGTGGCCTTCGGGTTCCTTCCTTCCTTGCCCTCCAGTGTCTGTCTCTGCTTTTGTGGAGACAGACAACAGTTGCAGGCTCAGTAGTACTCTTGGGGTGGCAGCCCTTGAGGAGACTGATGCAAGTAGCTGGCTTGGTAGTACTCCTGATGGTGGCAGCCCTGGAGGAAACCAAATAAGTCACTGACCCTCCTGTCTAGGCAGTTGGGTTGGTTCAGCCCCCTTACTCTTGTGCCTTTTGGCTTTGAGTTTGGGGACAGTTTCGGAGGACCCATTCTCTTTTGAGATGGGTTTTGCGATAGACCGCATCCTTTGCACGTTTTTTTCAGTGGCACCTGTCACTTTTTTGCCGTGCACTGGTGTTTTCATTGGCACAGCTTGAGACCTTCGATAAAAAAAAAAAAAAAAAAAATGATGACCAATGATGTCCCAGATGTACTTAATGGGAGACAAGTCTGACACTGTATGGTACCACATTTACGCCATGGAGACTGTGCACAGTAGCATGCACCTAGTAGTGTCCTGTTGAAAAACAGGTCTTGGGACACTTTGGAGAAATGGCCGTATCAATGGTTCCACAACCAAATCAATGTTAGTGTACTTGAAGTGAAGACTAGAGGGGTCTGACTACCGTATATTATGCCACCCCACACCATAATCCGAGGAGTAGGAGTGATGTGACTTTCCCATGCAAAGGCCTATCAGTTCAAGAGTTCTGTCCAGTTTGATCCAAGCTGTCTTAGCTTGGACATCGATGAACAGGAGACATCAACGCCTTCATCTCACACCACTTGATGCAATTTTTGAGGTTTCAGATGGCTAAAAGAAACTTTGCTTTCAATGTGGCTTTTTTTGTCCCTCCCACATGTCACAGGTGGTTGACAATTTGAACATTTGCAGTTCTTAGCGACATCGGCTACTTCCTCCATTTGCATAACCTTACAGTTTGTCTTTCTTGGTTCTGCAATTTCAATGTCATGGAGAGTAGTTTCTAACTCTTTTATGATCCCTATCCGGATTTAGTTTCCGAAACACCATCAACAAAACCTGACCGTGTCTCCTTACCGTTATGGTAACCCATGGACTTGAATCCATCGAGATGTGTATGTGACAGTGATGGATGATCTGTTGGAGCACAATTGGATCACTTAGGCTGCAAATGAAAAAAAAAAATCCATGTTAAAAGTTGGTATATTATTGGCATAGCACTTGTTCCTTGCAAAAAATCTGAAGTCCTGCAGCCGGTGCTGTCTCACTAAGTCTGTCAAAACATGATGTTCTGTTTTAACAATCGCCCTGAAGTACATGAGTTCATCTTTATTCCCAATGTGCCCGTGTGAATGAATTAAAATGAGGTGACTGTTCTTGTCAGTCAAGATGAGTGCACAATCTCTCGGCAATTAGAGAGCCCCTTGTTATACTGGCAGATGAAATATGTAAATGCCCTGAAACAATTCTTGGCACTTGGCAAAATTCTTCAGCGCTTCACGGTAATTATTTGAATCCATCAATTCTTTGAGGAGATGCACACAACACAGTCCCTTTGAACTTCTACATAACCATGGCCATTAATGAAATTGGGTGATTCGCTAATATCCCTGAGCTCTCTAGATCCGTCTCCTCTCCTCGTATGCAGAGTAGTAGACATCAGCATTAATTGTTGTGGTTCTCCGCTCTTCCATACTGCCTAATTTTAGGGAAATTGGCAATCTGACTGCTAATGCGCTTCAATAACCTTTCCAGATTTTGAGTGGCTGTTATCATTAAAATTGAAACATCAAGGCGGCCTTCCAAATATTGCAACAAAACTGGGAGAGACGAGGAGCTGAAAATGTTGTTTTATCATCTGTGCCATAGTAAATCAGTCATGTCAATTTTTTTTTTTTTACATCATTATTGCAGCCAGTGACTTCTAAAAGTGGCCACATACTATCAACATCAACCCACTGAATGAGAATTTCGCACCACAGATATTCTTCCTGATTGCCCTCGTACACATGCATACTCAGTTTGGCTTACCAGGCTTGCATCCTTAGTGGAAAGAAGGGAGTATCTACTGTGAGAATGAATGAAGTTCAAAGATTCTTTTCCCTAATATATATTGTGAGCAGGGACATTATATAGAAATAACGGGATGCCGTAGAAAAAGTTAGAATTGAGGCCACCTATTTCCCAAAAAAATGAACGAAGAAGGCCAGTGGTTTAAAAATGTGTATGTGTATTCCCCATTTTTGAGTACAGGAAACATACCGATTAAGGCAGGGTTCACACTATCATTGATGTCCGTTCTCATAGAGTCCATTAAAAAAATAAAAAAAAATAAAAAAAGGACACCTATCATAACAGACATTAACGGACACTAACTGATGTTAATGTGTCTGTTTTTTTAACTGATCCAATTAATGGATTAGTTAACAAAAACGGACACATTAGCATCAGTTAGTGTCCGTTTTTTAACACTGTCCGTTTTTTTTTTTTGTTTGTTTTTTTTTCTACTTTCTGAGCATGTGCAGAAAAAAACAGACATAAAATAACGGACAATAACTGATGGCTATCAGTTACTGTCCGTTATAAGTCCGTTACCCATAGACTTCAATGTTAAAAAAATAACGGACACTTGCTGTCCATCAAGAATCTGTTATTTCAAACGGACAAAAAGTCCTGCATGTAGGATTTTTTGTTTGCGAAAAAAAAACGGACTTCTGACGGATTGGGTGTAAATGGACACAATAGAAAAACCTATTGAAATGAATGGAAATTTTAACGGATTTGTGACGGTTCAGCTAGTGTCCGATGCTAAAATCGTGTAACGGACAATAGCAACGGACACTACTGACGGTCACCAATTGTTGTGTGAACTCCCCCTAACTTTAAAAAAAAAAATACAATGTTGCTATTATTTTTCGCATTTGTTTGTTTGTTTGTGCCATTCACCAAGCAGCATAAAAACATCTTAAAGGGGTTGACTACTTTAGATTCATGTAAGACTGATGTGTGTATGAATAGGATCTGACACTTACTACATGGTGCTCTTGAACCCTCTGCAGTTTTCTTTATAGGTAAAGTCGCCATGACCCGTTTTGCCGACTGTTTTTGCCGAGTTGTGTGGACAGTTCTTCAGCCTATTATATGGCAGCAGCTGGAGAAGAATGTGACCATATAACCATATAGGTCACTTTGCCTTTGCGTTGCTACAGAAGAGGCTGAGCGATGTCCCATGCTTCTCCAGCTGTGCCATGAATGGGGTAGGCGACTTCACAAAAAACAACAAAGAGGAGTCAGGAGCGCTACATAGTAAGCGGAATCTTCTATGCCTATACATACATCAGTCAAAATTGAATTTAAAGAGGCCAACCCCTTTAAGTTTTTTATTTTTTTTTTGTGGGTTTGTACAATTACAACAATGCCAAAGATGTTCAGTTTGTCTCTGTTTTTTTTTTCACCATATCCAGAGAGCTACGACTTTTTAATTTTTCTATCAATTAAACTGTGCGAGGGCTTGTTTTTTGTGGAGCAATTTAATTTTGGGGGGATGCGTGACTTTTTCATCACTTTTAAATGTGATTTTTTTTGAGGTAGGATGAACAAATTTGCCATTGATTTTATGTCTTTTTTTTTTTCCGGCATGCACCAAATGGGTTATATACCATGACATTTTTATACTTCAGGTCATTACTAATTAGCCACAATTTTTTCTTTTCATAAAGCATTTTAATAAGAAAAAAAAATTAAGAAAAAAAAAATTTAAACTTTTTAAACACATCAATTTTACACTGAGGGTGGGTTCACACTTGTGCCAGCACTCCGTCCGCCATGAATCCGACCTAAATGTTGGAAAACTGTATAGGGACTGGATAGGGAAAGGTTTGTGACGCTTTGCTTAAAAACCCATTCACTTGAATGGGTTTTTAAAGCAATACGTGGGTGTACGCTTACACCCTCTGCGCCGCAAAGTTGTTTTTTTTCGTCAGACACAAAATCCTGCATGTCCGACTTTCTTTCCAACAAAAAAAAACGGCTTTATGGCGCAAAGGGTGTAAGCGTACAACCATGCATTGCTTTAAAAACCCATTCAAGTGAAGCGTCGTAAACCTTTCCCTATCCAGTCCCTATGCAGTTTTCCGACATTTAGGTCGAATTCGTAGCGGACAGAGTGCCTACGCAAGTGTGAACCCACCCTCGCAGGTTGTCTAGACCCTGCCTTTGGCTGTGTCTAATATGCTTCCATAGATAGCAGCCCTGGAGGCCATTGTCAGGCCCGCAGCTGCTGTACGAACCCTTTGGCATCCATTGATTGCATTAAGGGAGCCAATGGGGATGATAGTAGAACTGTCAAGCCCCTTAGATGCCATTGTCACTATTGACTGCAGCATCTAAGGTGCTAGCAGGGGGCGATCACTGTTCTCAACCAACTCATTACCTGCCACTTGGTCTATACAGCTGGTAGGAGAGGCAAGAGAGTTGTTCTTCCCACGATGTTCTGCCCATACTCATGACCCACCGTGCACACTTTTTTAGTCATGAGCCATACAACCTCCATGTTCTGCTGTAATGGCTCCAGTGGACTCCATAGGGGTAATTTACTGTATAAAATATATACTGTATATTTACATGCAGGCAGGGTAACCCGGAGGAATGAGATCACCAATGGTCCAACATATTTATTATCAATTTTAATCCAATTATGGGTCCCAAAAAAAAAGAGCACTCTAATTCTAACTATTTATTATTGATTATTTTTATTACTACTTTTCCTATTGCTATTTAATGCATTTGTGAGCTCATCTGATTTAATAAACATTTTCTTTTTTTGGAGCTTATGGATTTTTTGTCAGATTCTCAAGAAATTGTCATTTGTTTTGTTTTGTTTCCGTTCCTTATGTGTTATCAGTGTTGATTGCTGCTATTTTCTCTAGAGCAACAGCAAACTGCTCTGGGGCATATGTTTATTGCCTATCTCATTTGCATGTCGTTCTTGAGAGAATGCAAGATGTCAGCAAGTCCAATGCTTTTATCAAGGGCTTTGCTAATCTGTTTTGCCTTGCTCTGATGTACTTCGTCCATGTACACATTTCAGAAATGATGTTAATTTTTCATGAAGAGTCTCATGTTTAAACTCCTGCTTTCATCAGAGACTTCAGGTATTGACTGAGATTGAAGTTCTGGAACCCAATATAAAAAAGAGACAAGTCTTATATAGCTCAGAAAAACAAATATTTGTGCCTCTTAAAATAAATTACATTTTCTCCCTGCTGAATACATTTTGACTATGCTTTATAGACTATAGCTTAAAGAAGCTTGCACAAGAAAATTCACATCTCGTTTGAGACTTCCATATGAGGTAAGAAGCTGCATACTGATCCATATCTATGTTTATCCTGCCTTATCTACCTACTGGCTTCTTAATTTCACCCACCTTCTACAGATAATGTGATGAGTCTATATGTTTGTATTGTCCCAACCTATACGGCAAAGCTGCAGCAAACAGTAAGTGTTAGCATATTGTGGCTTATCTAATGGACAGTGTGAATATAAATATAGTAAAATTATTGTAATATTGTAAAATATTTTATGTTGATGTTAGCAATAACAACAAAAGAAACTATTTCACTTATAGATAGTAGTATATTTCACAAGAAAGTTCTATACAAGACTTTGTTCACATCATGTTTGAGACTTCCATAAGAGGTACGCTTAAGAAGCTGCTTACTAATACCTGTCTGTGTTTTTCCTACCTTATTTAATATCTGGATTCCAGAAATTGAAAAAACTTTCTTTATCTCACCAACCTTCTAAGGATAATGAGACGACTCTGCTTATATTGTTCCAATCTATACAGCAAAGCTGAATAGTAAGCTGCAGCAAACAGTAAGTATCAGCCTATGGATGCTGATCTAGTGTGATAAATGTAATATTTTATGTGGATATTAGAAATAACAATAAAAAAGAGGTTTCACTAATGAATAGGTTTATATTTCACAAGAAAGTTCTAAAATTCTACAGGGCAGTTTGAAAGTATGGAGACCCCAGAGTGGTCCAAAATTATGGAAACACCTAAATAAATGGAATGAAGTGGTTAGGAACATCATCCTGTGTGTGACATTTTGCTAAGGGGAATGGGACAAATCTGTGTGCAATGGTGTCCAACACGGTGGCCATTTTGAAAACCGCCATCTTGGAAAAAAGACAATATTTTCATATGGGAAGGGGTGCTTGTGACATATGTAGCTGATAGAGATACATACACATACATACCCATAGCCACATTCCACACACAGAATGGCATTTCCAACCACCATTTATTCAGGTGTCTCCAAACTTTTGGATAACCTTGTATATAAGACTTTGTTCACACCACATTTGAGACTTCCATATGACTTACTTACATATCTGTATTTATTTTGCCTTATTTACTGATCTCCAGCAGTACAAAAAACTTTCTTCATTTCATCACCTTTAAAGGATAATGAGATAACTCTGCCTCTATTGGCCAAGCCTAAACAGCAAAGCTGTCATGTTGCAGTCCCTTATATCACATGGTGAGAAGCCAAAAAACTTGTCTCTGAAACCATAACAAAAGTAAATCTCCCAATATATGTAACTATAAAGCCGGTCCTTTAATTTTGGGAATCGGCTGAGACAAAGTCTTTGCTTACTGAATCTTTCAGTTAACATTATAATTATTCTGCGTGTTTATTTCGGTTTTACTCCCTGCAGAGCCCTAATGGGTTTCCTGTTGTTTGCCTTATTACTTCATATTGTTACTCATATGTTTCATTGTGCACTGGCATTTTAGGAGCCTGACAATAAGCAAACATGTTTACAATAATTGATCCCGATATATCAACATTATCCCTAACTATAGAGCAGTAGGAGCCTCATATACCAGGTGACGTCCTATGCAGCACATTTCTTTGCCGGTTTGAAATGTGTGGTGCTTCTGTATAGTGATTTCTATGTAAGGCCTCAAACACACAACCGTGTGCATTGTCAGTGTGTTAGTCATGTTTTTCACAGCTAGCACACTAACCCTCAGTGAATGGTGCCATGGAGGCACGGGAAGCACATGTATGTCATCCATGTGCCGTCAGTGATTTTTAGTCACGGCCCAGCGACCTAAGCCTCAGTCTTATTTCTCAAAAAAATAAAAATAAAAAAGATAGATAAATAATAAAAAATAATAAACAGTCATGCTCACGCACCTCATCTCTCTTGGGCTCCCGTGTAGTGTTTGGTGCTCCTTCACAGTCATCTTTCATCCTTCACTTGCCTCCTAGGTGATGTCAGCATGGACATACCCCAAGTGACCACTAAAGCCTAATCACAGGCCTCACCAGTCACTTGGGGTATGTCCATGTCATGACAATTGATCCAGGGGCCATTGATGTCACTCAGGAGACTGGAAAAGGAGGGAAGACACCTGCAAAGGAGCAACAAACGCTGCAAGGGGCCCCAGGAGATGTCAGGGAAGGTGAGTATGACTGTTATTATTCTTCGGTCTGAAGAGAGGTAACACTGACTCATGTGTATAAACTCTGGATGACTGCAGTTATTGGTTACTGTGAGCCCTATCATGTGTGTACTCTTTATTTGTCTTGTTATCTGCAATGTGGATTAGTAAAGCTTCACAACTACTCTACACCACCAAATCTGTGCAAGGGACTTGTGGTCAATGCATCTAAAGCTAGCTAGGATATTACAGAATTGCATGTGTCAGCAAAAAAAGTGTCAGTATTGCATGCTGCAGGGAAGCCAATGGGGGCTTTCAAACAGTCAGTAAACTGGGTTAATCTGCTAGATCATTTTTTTTAATTTTTTTTTTTTATTGAAATTTAAAAACACCTCATTATCTATGTGTTTTTGACACTTTCTAACAGTTTGTGCGCCTCGTACATCATGTCGGCAGGGCTTGCTGAAAAGGGGGTTTGGCTTAATATGCTAAACCGTGAGTCAACATTTCAGAAGGTGTGCCAAAATTTCAGCCATTGCGCCAAATTTTTGTGTCAAAATTCTGTTGTAAACCACGTCAACTAATAAGGTAATACTAGGTATTAGTTTTTTGTTTTTTTTTATACAGTTGACCCCTGGCAGTGATGATGTGGGCACACCTCCTGAGCTTTTGCCACCACAGCACTATAATAATATGACAGCAGGAATCAATGGGGTTTTTACGAGCTTAAAATATTGATGACCTATGCTAAGGATAGGTCATAAATATCAGATTTGGGTGGCTATGTCACTTGACATCACCAATGATCAGCTGTTCTCAGAGTCTGATATACAGATAATAAAGCAGGAAGAAGACAGCTTCATTCTCTGTGTAGTGGCCACAACAGGTACTGCAGATCAGTTCCCATTCTTTGAATGGGACCTAAGCTGCAGTAACACTATTCAGCCACTATACAGAAAGCGTCGCTGTTTGCTTCCTATTTCATTTTCTGTGTATTAGCCACTGAGAACGGCTGAAAGATAGGGCTGCTAGATGTCATACCCCCATTAATCTGATATTAGTAACCTGTCTTTTGGCTAGGGTGTCAGTATTTTTACTCCAGAGAACACTTATAAAGGGAGTCTACCTCCTCTCCCAAGGATATTCAACTGCCACCACTGTATTACAGAGTACATTACACTGTTATACATATCTTCGATTTGGAGAAAAACAACTTTGAAGTCTTATGCAAAGGAAGCATTTGGTGCTCTAGGGGCGGGCCTTCAGCTCCCTGGAGTACTGCTCTTTCCACTAACACCACTACCATATACTGCATGCATCACAGAGTGTCACAAGAATTGATCTCCCCACTGGTTTGCCATCACCTATCCTACCTGAGCAGCAAGAGCAGCTACATTTCCACCCCCATTGTACCAACCACCTCAGTTGCATGATTTTTTTCCAAATCTACAAAAATGACATACATGACAAAGGTATGATGTTTGTCAGTGTAATGTATTCTTGGGGAAGTAGTAGACTACCTTAAACTACCTGATCACCATGATGTACTATTAATGAAAGGGCCAAAGAGAGGTTGACCAAATTGGAGTTAACTTAAGGGTGAACACATCGGTAGATAGATCAATAAATAGAAATATATGAGAGACATTATTTATAATTTTTTATCTAAAAATGATCCAGTTGCTATCGACAGGCGGCCAAATACAGTAACATAATCCATCTCACTTGTAAAGGAACAGTAAAAGTCAATTAAATGAAGCGCTGCCGTGTAGATCAATGATCCCCTAAAGTAACTTTTTTTCTCCTAATACACACTATTAATATTTAATAGTAAAAGGAGTGTAAAGTGTTGGAAAGCCCTGTAGGCTGTTTATGTGAGGAATTGCAAGGGTACGGACTTTAGAACCATATTCTTTATGTTTCACATAAATGGAAAAGCTGAGACAATCACCTTATGTTTTATTCTGTGATGAAGGTGACTGTGAAGAATATTCTAAATGCAAACATCTTTCTGCATAAGAGATCAAAGGACAGAATCTCCAGGCTGTAAAACGCCGCTCTTGGAAGCCATATTTAAGACAATTATTTCTTCTCTATGGTGACATGTAATGAATAGGATTCATTTTTCAAGTTATTTTTCAGGCTACTACATCGGTATTACTAACCAGGACTCTGCAATGTGGTCAATGTGAAGAATAATATTACCGGCCACAGCTTATGTATTCAATTTTAACCAATTTTAACCATGTTTGCCATGACTTTTAATGTGATAAAGGCTTTGTCCAGGATCTGAAAGTAATTGACACTGATCTATCCACGGGATAGGTCTTCAGTATCAGAATGGTCGGGGTCCGACACCGGGACCTTATCTTGACTTCAGGCAGATAATTGGGATGGGGTCTGGTTGTCCGACCCCGTTCAATCTAATACTGATGACTAGAGATGGGAAAATCGGTTCATATTCACCCTCCTTTACTTCTTTTGGGCCTCCTCATGGCGTCCAGCTCTCTCCTGATGATATCCGGCGCTTTTCTGTGATGTCATCAGCCCGGGGTCACCACTGATGCCTGTGATTGGTCCTCAGCAGTGACATGGGCACGCCGAGCGTCATGACATCTTACCCCTAAAAGAGGTAAATGAAGGTGAGTATGGATGTTCTTTTTTTTTCCCCTCCCCTGGGCCTCTAAAGACACCCCCAGAGTATAATAAATGTCACTTTCCTTTGACATAATGTTGGCTGTGTATACCTTAGAGAGCTAGAAATTGGATAGATAGGTTTATGACAGTGTTCTACACTATGTTTTATAGATAGGTTCTTAATAGCCCTAAGAGTGTTCTACACTATGTTTTATATATATAGGTTTCTAGGAGCCCTAAAAGTATTCTATACTATGTTTTATAGATAGGTTTCTAGGAGCTTTAAGAGTGTTCTCTACTTTGTTTTCTAGGTAGGTTCCTAGGAGCCCTGACAGTATTCTACACTATGTTTTATAGATAGGTTCCTAGGAGCCCTAAGAGTGTTCTACACTATGTTTTATAGATAGATTCCTAGGAGCCCTAAAAGTATTCTACACTATGTTTTATAGATAGGTTCCTAGGAACCCTGACAGTGTCATACTCTATGTTTTATAGATAGGTTCCTAGGAGCCCTGACCTTGTTCTACACTATGATTTATAGATAGGTTCCTAGGAGCTCTAAGAGTGTTCTACATTATGTTTTATAGATAGGTTCCTAGGAGCCCTGACAGTGTTGTACACTATGTTTTATAGATAGGTTCCTAAGAGCCCTGACAGTGTTCTACACTATGTTTTATAGATAGGTTCCTAGGAGCCCTGATAGTGTTCTACACTATGTTTTATAGATAGGTTCCTAGGAGCCCTAAGAGTGTTCTATACTATGTTTTATAGATAGGTTCCTAAGAGCCCTGACAGTGTTCTACACTATGTTTTATAGATAGGTTCCTAGGAGCCCTAAAAGTATTCTACACTATGTTTGTGCAGATTCCTAGGAGACCTAAAAATATTCTACACTATATTTCATACATAGTTTCTTAGGCGCCCTGAGAGTGTTCTTCTCTATGTTTTAAGCCAATATAAGGTGTGGTTTATACAGAATTTGTTCAATCCAAAATGAATCAGGAACATGAACTGGCCACACCCAAAACAAATCCTAAGGGGTTCGCCAAATCTCTACTGATGACCTTTCCTGTGGGTATGGCTTTTGTTGTGAGTTATCATGATGCAACACATTAGCAGTGTATCCAACAGTGGGTTATAGACTCCTTGTGAAACACCTAACTAGTTTGACTTTTGGCCACTACCAAGGGCATTGTCTAAGTAGCCTTCACCGTTTATTCCCCATACGGAGATCTGGACTTTACTGTGGTCAACAGTGAAAAATTTCATTGAATCAAAAAATGTGATTGATTTATCTATTCTTTCTTTTTTGAGAGGACTCTTCAATAAAATTAACTTAAATGGGGCATTCCAACTATAAACATTGATCAAATATCTAGAGAATATAAACAGTGGCCCCTGTTAATTTAAAAGAAATGCTATCTCCACAGAACTTCCAAACATTTTTGGCTGCTACTCAAATCCACACGGAAGTGATTATAAAGAGTTGCACATACAAGGCTTGCTTTCTATTCACAGCGGTCACACAGGATGGAGCCAGAGGACCCCCATTTTTGTGGGACCCACATTAGACTTTTATATCCTGTCAACATGCTATACATTTCTAAGAGAGGAATAACTCTTTAAAGGGTTTTTATGGGCCCCAGTAGCTTTTTTATACTGATGGCCTATCCACAGGATAGGCCATCAGTATCTGACGGGGAATAAATCACAACCAGTTTTCTGACTTCCTCTGCAAGCTGGAAGCTAATACTGTGAATTGGGTCGAAAGCAGCTCTGCTCTTAGTGAAGTAATAGGAGCAAAGTTGTAGTACCCCAGCACCATCTTTATAATCACCTATTACTTAAGTAGGAGCAGAACAGCTTCTGACCCGTCCAAAGAAGTAACTCCTGGCACCCGGAGGCAGCAGGAACAGCTTATCGGTGTATTGGACCTCCAATGATCACATACTGATGGCCTGTCCTGTGGATAGGTCATCAGTATTAAAAATGCTGTTGGGACCCGGAAAACTCCTCTAATGTGTCCATTTATGGCCAAGAAAGGAAGTAGAAGAAGAGCGCATGCAAAACATGTGTACTGCTCTCTCCATCACAGTCTAATGGAGTTTACAGGAACACCACAGTAGTTTGGTTGTTTCCATAACCCCTATAGAAAGAACATTATATATGTTCAGCCTGTACTCTTTTTCGCCTTCATTTCTTTCTTGCGGTTCCCTTTTCCCTTTTTCTGAAGACTGGGAGTCTCTGAGGTATCTCCTCCACCTATAATACATATATGCCATTTATATTTGGAATACCCCTTTAATTCCAAATGGCAAGCCACCAAAATGTCAGAAATGAGTTTATTATATTTTTTTTCAAAACTTTTGACAAAAAATAGTTATTGAAAGGTCGATATACCAGAGGCTGGCTTGTAATAATGTTTATGTCTCCCCTGTTCTAAAAAACGCAACCCTAAAACTTTGAAATTAAAATTAAAATTTTCAATAAAAGAAAGGGAAGGAATCACATATTGTGTTATTAAAGAAGCAAAAAATTGAAGAAAGTCCTGCGTGAAATAATAAAAGACATATTTACATCCCCAGAGGGAGCTAAAAATGATGTTACTCTAAGATTCTTCAAAAATATACTACTCAATGTCCTCAAACTGCTGACTGTCTTTTCCACTGTTGAGAACACATTGCTCTCCCGGGATGGAACGTCAAAGAACAGAAAAAGCCACAAATACATAATCTCAAATCTTCCTTTATTGTACAGATATTAAGTGATAAAAAAAATGCTTAAAAAGATCCAAAATCACGTTATAGTCCATTATATATATATATATATATATATATATATATATATATATTAAAAAAAATTCAGATTCCTTTTTGTTTGGTATGCAAGAACATGTAATGGAATATTAGGAAGCTGGTGACTCTGGGGAGTGATAGCCTCAACTTGGTGTAAAGTCTGGCCGTCAGCTCTTCTGGAACAGAAATCTTTGCCCAGACATTTTTAGTTCTCGAAGACGATATACAGATAACATTGTCTGGGACAGGTCTGCTCTCCAGATAGTGTGCAAATCATCTAATAAGAACAATTGAATAATACACTGGACACATAGTTTATGAGTCTGTTGTATTCACGAGTAGAGCATTATTCCCCTATAGGATGCAGGCGGGTGTGTACTACAGTCTCCTAACACTCATGGTCATGCATCACATGGACAATATAGAACCCATGATTTTTAATGGGTCTATTTACATGTCAGTATCTATGTCCATTTTCATGGACAAAGATAGTATGTATCAGTTTTTTTGACAGCCGTGAAAAACGGACTGTCAAAAAAAAAACGGACATGTGAATAGATACATTGAATACAATGTGTTGTCAAAACAGACTTGCTAAAATTTTTGTGTATATAAGCCCTAAGTTGTCACAGACTGTCAAAATATAGATCATACTCTATTATTTTCCATTTTCACAGATCTCTCCATATATTGTAATGTAGGAGGGATCTGTGAAAATGGCTGCCCCTCGGGTGCAAAACCATGAAAAATGTTTTTGTATTTTTGTATCCATCAAAAATGACAAAGAGAGATCATGTCTGTTTTTTTGAAGGATGTGTAAAATGGTCATTTGAATAGACCCATTTACTATCATTGTTTGTTAAATGGATGTGTGATGGCCGTTCAATAGATCGCTGTAACATGACTGTTTTTCACTGTCATGTGAATAATGCCTTAATGTTGTGCCATATACTTAGCAGTACTTTTTCTCCCCCTGTGCCTTTTCATTACAATTGATTGATGTCCCCTCCTCATTCTGCCAGCACCCTGACTTCTTTGGACAACACTTCCATCTATAACAGGCAGCTGGAGTACCATGTGGCTATATTAAAGAAGACACAGTGAAATGCCACGCACAGAAGTCAGGGGGCAACATAAGCTAGGCAGGATATCCATAAATTGTACTCAAAAGGTGCAGAGGGCGAAAGAACACAGCTAAGTAAGTAGCACAATATTAAAGGGAGTCTGTGAGCAGGAAAATCAGTATCAAACTAAAGACACTACCTTGTAGGGCAACCTCTACACTAGCCAAAGATGTCCTTCTTATTGTGCATTGCAGCTCTATTTTCAAAAAATCAGAGTTTTATTCTTATGTAAAGGGATTTAGAGGCATTTCTTCTCCTGCCAGGTCTTTGCTCCAGATAACTGCCCCTAACTGCAGACAAAGTGTGACAAAGTGGGAGATGTCACTCAAGCAATGGGGAGCTGAGCTAGGTGGATGTTAGGGACAGTTATCTGGAGCAGAGAGTGAAGCCCAAGTAGAAGAAATGCCCTAAAGCCCCTTTTCAGCTAATTTACATAATAATAAAACAATGACTCTCATGAAAATGGAGCTGCAATGTACAATAAGAAAAGTGTAGAAGTCGCCCTACAAGGTACTGTCATTAGTCTGATACTGATTTTACTATTAACATGTAGACCCATCAGAGAAAAATTTAACCAACCCCTTTAATATCTCACTAATGGTGAGGTCAGGCACTGCAGGGTTAAGCAGAAGGAGGAGGATACTGTAATGGAGGATTCTTTCAGTATATGGTAGTCAGGCTCAGACTTACCCAAATGAGAACACATGAATCTTTTGGTGGGCCCTTGAGCCAGAGATGAGCCCCTTCACCACCTATCCTACATACTGCAGCATACAGCATGTCAGTCAGCCTATACATCCATAGAATTAACTGGGTAGATGATATGACAAACTCCCCAGTTTATTATTACATGCCGTCTAGGCACAAAGGCCAGCAGACCAGTATATTTCCTCTCTGGTCCCACTTTATCTACATTTCTGCTACCTGAGATCTGCTGACTAAGAGGTCCCTAGTTCAAGGCAAGGGCCAGTTGACTTTTCCCGGTAAATGCCCCGGTGCTGGAGATATCAGTGCCGTTAATATCTCCCCACTACAGAAGAGTACTATGGGGGGGGCGTTATTCACAGCCCAGCGATGACACAGATCTGTAAGGCTCGCCCTTCTAACAGTGGGGAGATATCAGTGCCGATATCTCCAGCACCGGGGCATATACCGGAAAAGCCGACGGTGCGCTGAATTCAGGTTTTCTAGTAGTATATAATACCCACTTCTATGAGGAAATGAAAAGTCTTCTTTAAATGGTTTCAGGACGACCATTGTGCCTGAGACCATAACTCTATGGGAAACCTAGTAATTGGTTCTGAAAACCACAAAATGTCATCAAAAACATTAAGAAATGAAGAGTAAAGAGCAACTGTATGATAATGAATATAGATATGGTAAATACTTACACATAAAAGTCCGAAAGAGCTGCTGGAACTGTAAATCACTTTCTATGATGGTGACAGGATCTTCTCCAGGGTTCTGAAAAGTGCCCAAGAAAAATAACATGTAGCTGCTCTTACCTGGTGTCCACGGGAGCAGCTCATGTAGTGCTGCACTATACTGTAGAGAGGTGCTACTAGTCACGCATTTCGCTAACACAGAGGTTTTACCAGCAAAATGACCAAAAACCTCCAGCCAAGCATTGTATGTAGAGTCTGGTTTCAAGTATAAAATGGTCCAGAAGAAACTACTTTACGCTGAAAATATTGTATCCCGAAGCCATTGTAACTGTATATACTCAGACATACATCATAAAATATAACTGCAGATATACTGAAGCTTATCCAGTTATGCACTATATATAGCTCCAATTGTTGTACAAGTTTGCAGGTCTCTTGCAAGATCTTATTGTATATGGTGCTTCCTGATCTTCTCTTGCTGTTGAGGATTGGTTAACCTCTGAAGATTTCTTTCATACGGTGTTCGGATATAACTGGACATGAAATTATAATACTCTCAGGTCTCTTCAATAGGTGTAGGCCCAGGGGAGGTGTAAAAAAAAAATTAAACTCACCTTCCCTCACCTCTTTTCACTTTTTGCCACTCACTTGGAGGAGAAGTTCCATGCTGCCAGGAGGCCCGAAAATGGTGAGGGAAGGTGAGTATAATTTTTTTTTATTTTTTACACCTCCTTTGGGCCTCTACCTAAAGACACCCTGGAATATAACAATTTACCACAAATCATGTTGCAAATCCCAAAATGTTCAGTTTTGTTAAAAACTTGTTGCCTCTATTTCTGTCTCCTCCATGTGTAGATAGGACTCCAGTCACAGGGATGGAACTACATATTGCATAGCATGGTCGGCGAAGTGACACCTTCATATAAGGAAGGTGCATGGAATTGCGTAATTTGGTAGATGATACATAGCAATTCCTCTGTAATCTTAGAAGTGTGTATACAGACAGGAAAAACACGTGGCGCTGCAATGTATTGTAGCTAGCCGATCTCCCTGTTTTGCCATTCACTACCTCCACCAACTCCAACTCTTTGCATCCTTTAATAGGTGCTGCTCTCCTGACTCCAGTGCAGTTGGTATTTTCTCTCTAGTCCATATTATTACCAAGCAATCATTTCTGTTACAATTATGTTATCTGTTGTCAGATGGGTGGTCCCAGGTTGCCTGCTCCATCCCTGGACTGCCCATCTGACAATAGGGAACTTAATTAGTATATTGGGTGCTGGAAATAACGGCACCAGTTGCTCAGGAATGGTAGGTACTAGGGAAAACATCCTAACTATGATGGAATCAGTGGAGCAGTGACTATTGAAGGAAGCTAAGAGTTAGAGTTGTTGGAGGTGGTCAAATGTCCTCTTCAAGTGGTTCTCCTCCAGTTCTACTCCATGCCTCCAGGCCAAAATCCAGTACTTCAGATCACTGGGCAAGGGGGACCATAATGTCATTCCTGTGTGCAGTCAACATCTCTATTTTGAATTACCCCCACTGGACTCTCCATAGCAGTGTGCACCATGCAACATCATCAAAGGAACAGGCACATGTCATCTGCTCAGTCATCAACTGCTCCGAAATGCCACACCTTGCCAGATCAGCACGGTCCCTTGGTTTATGGAAGTGTTGGATTTGGCCCTGACTGTTTCTTGTTTTTGGGTCACTTACCTTACCTGTATCTTTCTTACTGTGGAACATTACCTGTGATAGCCCTGACACTTCTGTAATTTCTTAGATTTCCAAGCCAAATCTAATAGAGTTATACACAAGAAGATTTACAAATAGACTCTGACATAAATGTGGTGCGAACAAGTTGTTGAGTCGAATAAGTTCAGATAGAATCGGAAGTGAAATTAGTATATGTATATCATAGGTGGAAGCCCAGGGGAGTTGTAAAAAAAATAAATTAAATTCACCATCCCTCACCCCTTCTGGGCCTCCTTGTGGTCAAATCCGGTTTGTTACAAATCAGTTTGCCCATCTCTAGTGGCGCATATTAGGTACATATTGGCACATTTAGTTTGAGCTAGAATTTTTCCAACTTGCTATAAATGTAGACGTGGCTTCTGAGAAAAGCGGGAATGGCTTAAATGCAACACAATGTACTCAAATTTTAGCATACAATTCTGGATCAAAGTAAGCCAACTAAAAGGTACCATAAACATAGACTAGACAGTCTAAAGATACACCAGATTTATCATCCAGGATCAGCCACTGTGATAATTCTGGAATATACCTGTCTATTTACACTGTGTATCTATTAGTACATCTGGGCCAGAGGGTGCACTCTTTTGTTTACAGACCTCACAGAGACATCAGCTATTACCTTATTGTCCTTCTGGACCTTCCAGTGCAGAGTCCATCTAAAATTATGGACAAAAAAGTCCTGCAAGCACATCTATTTCTTCCAGGGATGTGAAGGCAAAACCATTGGATACTCGATGGACTCCATTAAAGTCAATGAGATTTCTTGGGTTCTGTTGTTGTTTGTCATTAGACAGATACATTTTAATATAGTAGTTATAACAATAGGTCAGTGACAGTGCCTGAGTCATACCTTGTTACTACTTACCTGGGAACCTGCCTGGCGATTCCTCCTTCTTCGTGCATTGAGAGACAAATCCTTGGGAAGACTGCACCTATTTTTTGCAAGGTGGTGAGCTGATATACATATTGATTCCTTTGTCTATGGATACATTTTATTGTTTATTCCATTCTTCTGCTCCTAAAACGGAACAGAAGAATGGATAGAAACAATTAAAGTATGAAAGGACCCTTATAGGGTAAAATAAAGACAATTGTAAGGATGGTGGACAGAAATATCCAATACACTACAAGCTTTTCTTTTACAGATGCCCAGTAGCCTCTGAATTGTAAGTTACCAAGTAGCATTATATTGGCCAAAATAATGGAATCTTAACAAAAGATATACCCTCTAATTGAACACCAACTATTCCAATAAAAAAAGTTACAGAAAGTGAAAGTTTTATGGAATTCTAATTCAGTAACAACAAATGTATGTTTAATAATTTAATGAATTATTAAAAATAATAGGGAATAATCAATATATTGAAAAATCCTAAAAGTCAGACCTACCACTAGAGGCGCTCATCTGTACAATAAGTTGAAACCAGTGAGGACTGTGCAACCTTTTCTAAATAAGAAAGAAACATATTTCTCTGAATTCTACAACCAGCATTTTCATAAATCAAGGATTCAGAGCCCAACACTGTCAAAACTCCAGTTGATAAAGTGCCAGCAAGATGGTCGTTGTGATAAACTTAGAGAACAAGCTGGGTAGGATCATTTATATGCCACTCCTGCAGTCTGACATGACACTAATGTTATCTTACAATGTGTCACTATAATAAGACCACACAGCAGGTTCCCGAAACTAGGTTTTATTTTTAGAACAGAGAAGAAAGCAAAGTGAACTTTGTACAAATTAAAGTTTTAGATACAATCTTTTTGGAATTAGAGTCCATGGTCGATGGTATCCAACTGGGAATTGGAGCTACTTGGCAACTGTAATCCATTGGGAGTTAACTCACTTGTAAAATAGTTGCTCAAATTATGCCAGACTTTACCATGAATAACAGGAGACAAGATGCTAAACCACCAACAATCAGAACTGCCAATACTGCAGAAGGTAAGAGCTCAGTTACCACCAACAGTTTGATGCTACCAATGTGGCTGAAAAGTGCACAGAAAGCACGATGAATAGGAGTCCAGCAAGCTCCGGGGCTAGAGGATTACAACTGCAGGTGACAAAAGCACAGAAACCACCAGCGGCTGAAGTATTATCACTGTTGATGGTATGAGCAGAGGAACCACCAAGGACTGTAGGGGTACCATTATTAATGGCAAGGACATAGGAACAACAAGGAGCTGGAGAGTTAGCTCTATGCATAAAAAAAGTACAGAAATCACCAGACGTTGGAGTCGGAATAAGGGTAGCATGGGCCCTGGGCTGTTTCTAAAGGTGTCTCCTCCCCCCTTCCATCACGCCAAAGATTCCTGTGACAGAATAATGTCCCATAGTGGCCCTCCATGCAGTGTAATGTCCCAAGGTGGCCCCTCCACACAGCACAATGTCTTATAGTGGCCCCTCTACACAGTATAATGTCCCATAGTGGTCCCTATATACAGTATAATGTCCCATAGTGATCCCTCCATACAGTATAATGTCCCATAGTGGTCCCTCCACACAGTATAATGTCCCATAGTGGCCCCTCCACACAGTATAATATGCCATAACAGTATATACATAGGGTTTACTGAACAGGTTCTCAATATGAATTTTTGCCACCCACAAACTATTATTATACTGTGGGGTCTCTTCAGACCACTTAGTATAATAAGAAGGTGTGCAAGGGAGGTGAGAAACATAACAAACTCACCTTCCCTAGGCTCCAGCTTGTCCTCTTCAGGCTTCTTACTTCCTCCTGAATGACTTCAGAGACGATTGTGGCCTGTGATTTGGTCATGTTCGTTATAAACAAAACTGCCTAGCAAAACTTGCGAATAATATAATATAAAACAAATCTTACAAGGTTCCCCCATCACATACTCACCTCCAGTAGACTCTTGTGCCCTGCCACAGTAATCAGCTGTAACGCTCCTAAATCCCTTTTCAGCTAATTTGCCTAAGAATAAAACACGTATTTCATGAAAATGGAGCTGCAATGCAGAATAAGAAAGGCATCTTTGGAAAGTGTACAAGTAGCACTACAAGATACTGTCATTAGAATTTTCCCGCTGACAGACTCCCTTTAAGGGCTACTACCAGAAGATGAGCAAAAATTTATAGACTACCACTGCAGGAACATGCAGACCAGTAGGTGCTGGAGAACTGTACGTGTCAGCCCATGAGCCACCACAGGACCTTACGCTACATCTGTACCTGAATGAAAAGATTGAAAACAATATGACACAATTTTAATATACTTCAATAATATATTATGGATTTTAAACAATCTAAAATTATTTTACTATTATTTTAGCTTCCATTTATATTTTTTAACGGTGAATATTTTTATTGATCCATTAATTATATTGTTTTTGCGTTCTCCGATACTATTCCAACAAGTCGTGGTTTACAAGAGTCACAAGCAGCCTAGCCAGCTGTTCTCCGGTACGGCGGCATAAATCAGATTTATATTTAAATAAATTGTTTCAAATGCACAAAATTGTGTTTGATTTTCCTCAAATTACACCGAGATGGGGAAAACGAAAACGAATAATTTCTATATTTATGATGTATATTATAGTAACCATTTTGATATGTGGCGAATGAAATAGTAGAGGAGGAAATATTCAAATATATGTCATTAAAAATAGAGTCAAGCTGGTGTTTTAGTACTTTGAGAAAGGGAAACATCTTGTATTTTTTCAAAGAATGGTTTACAGGGGTGTTAGAACTGATTTGTGCGTACATCTCCTCAGGGACAAGCTTTGATTTCCGCCATTCTTTCTTGATTGCGCAGTAGGTTGCTGAACGAGAACTTGCAGAATTTTCCTTTTTTTATTTTTATAAAAAAAAAATACAAGGAAAAAAAGAATAGCAACACATCGAAATGCGTTGCGTGTGCCGTTTCCCATGGAATTTTATCTCTGCCCGGAATACAGATTACATCACGGAATTAGTCATTAAAAGCATCATTTCTTTTTCACAGATTTGTGACTAATCTTTATGCAAAAGACATCCTAAGAGTGGCATAAGGGCAATAAAAATTGCACAGAGAAAGCAGTAGTGTTGTAATTGCTAAACATATGGCTCGCAGCCATGGATGGGGGCAGATGAGGTATTAACCGGGGACTGCTTGTGAGCACTTCAAAGCCTTAGTAATGAGGGATGGAAACATGTTTTCTTTGTTCTACTTATTTTTTGTATTTTTTTTTTTCAAATCCCAAGGAACGAATGCTAGAAAATAAAAAACTGAAATAATATGTCAAATATAGGCGATAGATACAATTCTAACACATATATCACAAACATATTACTTTGAGATAAAATTTTTACTCCTGAAGTGAATATCGACCTTTTAATACCGTGTCCAATGTTCTCTCTGTTTATACAAATATAGTAAAGTTTAACCAAAACCTGTTAACTTGCTGCAGTGTGAACACAACCTATCGAAATGCGTTTATCTTGTAGGTTGTTAAGCTTTGCTACATCTTTATCGTGGCGAGAGCTTCGGTTTTCTGACCTAGAGTTACAAATCACTTGTATAGACATAGAAGGAAATTCAGACGTCTTGCAGCTGTAAGGGAGTGAAAGGGTTTAACATTCTTAAACAGCGACCCTTGGTGAGGACCCATTGTGGCCATACTTAAAGTCCCGGAAAAGATGCTTTTTCTGTTATTCAATCATTTTCCTGGATGTTCTGTGATTCTCATTGGTGCTAATGGTGTTGCACCTTGTGTGAGGGCAGAATGTTGGTTGCGTCAATCAGTTGTGCCTTGGGCGGAGTTCTAGAGAGATGTCCCAGGGTTATGGTGCATGGTGTAAAGCGAGGCCGCCATGCCTTTCCAGAAAGTTCATATACTAAGTCCAATCAGATTAGTAATTTCTTTGTGTTCCCGGGAACAGTCACCATAATGCTGCAGGCCAGTAGGTAAGGACATAAGGGAGTGAGAGAAGGAAGGATGGCCATTGGCTCATGTGAGTGAGATCTGTGGTTTCTTGATCCTGATTCTTTTGCCATATACTGCATATACTTGCTTCCCCTGCTTGTATAGTGTGATCAAGTAAAGTCTTGGTTCAGGGAAAAGTGTCTGGTGGTTTCCTAGGTCTGACTACACAACATGACACAAAGCTGCCATTACTGTGTGGTGGGTCTCTTTGATGTAGGAGTAAAGTTGGAGCCATGCTGCACAGAGAGGACTCCACAAAGAGACTGGGGCAGATAAAGAGTTTACTGCACACTGGTACTCTAAGAGATTTGGCACTCTGCAGAAGAAAAAATGGAGTCCCAAATGTTGCAAAGATGACCAAGATGAGTTTGGTCTCTGCTGGTTGGGATTACGGATGACTCAAGTGGGAAAATTGGCTAAAAGACTGTCTTTGTAAGTGTCATATTAAAAGTCATACAATGGTCCAAAGACTCTCTTATCTCTGGATGGGCTTCTTTATTTTTATTGCCTGTATTTTGAGTAATTAAAGGGAATCTGTCAGCGCAAAATAGCATATATAGATAGACACAGTACCTTCCAGGGCTTGAGATATGTTTCTCTAAACCTCCTTTTTTATTGCTGTCCACCCCTCCATTGTAGAGAAATTTCGACTTTTAAAAATATGGAAATGAGGTGAAAAGGGCTTTAGGGGCGTGTAATCTGTGGTTTGGGCTTCAGTGAGTGCCGATATTATTTCCAAAGATATCACTGGTTGAAAACACAGTCGGGATTAGGATATTTATATAATATATATTATGTAACTGTCTATAAATATCCTAATCCCGACTGTGTTTCAATCTGTGATATCTCTGGAAATGATATAGGTAGAACTAAAGAGAATCTTCTCTTCCATATGTCACCAAAAACAAGTTTGCACATTTTATAATTTCCAAGATATAACTGTACACAGTGAGAATCTGGAGACAGCTCTCAACAGAAAAACAAAGGAAAGAGGAAAAAATGCAGGATTTTACACAAAGGAGCCAAAATTTGTTAATAAATGATATTAGACAATTTATTAATAACACAAATACTGCCAGAAATCAAAAATTGTCCAAAAGTTATTTGCACTTTAATAGGTAATACATTTGCCCACCTATCACCCCACTGAGCCCCCTCATAGCCAATTTCCATGGTGAAATCATAGTAGAACAGCAATTGTTAAATCTTGAGCTTCTTGTAGCCACCCCTAGGGGGAGCTCAGTACTTAAAAGATTCATTGAGTTCCTCCTAGTGGTGGTTTCATGCTACTATTTTGTGTCAGGAAGCAGGAGAAGCGTCTCAGTCCCATGCCATCTCAGCTTTGGAACCCGCACATCTATCAGAATCCATTGGTATTAGATGAAAGGAATTTTGCTCTATATATTGCAAGAAAATGATAAAATGTTTCACTTTTCCTCCACTCACTGACATGTTTCATCTACATTTCATCAAGTTTTAACCAAGATACAAATATTTTCATGGGAGAACAAATATGCAGCAAAGCAAGACATAGTGCAGAGACATATATTGTCCCAGCTCGGGCTTCCTGACACTTTTTATCTCTTTTTATCTCTATATTTGTGCACAGGTTCCCATAGATCTTGTCACCCAATATTGTTAAACTTTTCTGTTCGGCATTTATATTCCTGAAAAGTTGTGAATCAATAAATATGTGTAAGATTTACGAGTTTTAAGTCATTTCATTGGTTGCAAGTCATCCGGAGTGGAAGCCCATGAATTTAATTTACAAACCGGTTGGCCAGACTATCAAAATCAGACATGTTATGTAATAAATTGCGAGCATCGGGGGCTGTTATGGTCTTCGTAAAGTTCTAGCTGTTAGGAAGTTGCTCTTAAATATACTTCAGAGCTGGATGGTGATTCCGAAGCTGCAGAAAAATATTCATTTACATTCTCGTCAAATCTGCTTAATGTACATTTTATTTCTTCATAAAGATTGTTTACTATGATGTTTTGTGCCCTTCGGCATCGGCAGATCTCGGGGGGTGGGGGGGTGAGGAGAGACAAGCAGAGGTAGGAAACTAACAGTATTAGGAAAGATGGAAATTTTTGGAAATAAATGATAATTGTTGCTCGGTGGTCATGAAAGAGAAATTATGGCTGAATGTCTGATACTAGAGAATGTAAGTTGTGAGGCAAATAATGGGGACATTATCGCTAATGACATCCTACTTCTTTATATATGAGAAATGGAAGACCTAAGTGCATGGTAATAAATAGCTATATCAGAGCTTGGGGTTACAGAGACAGCAGAGCTGAGCTTTTCTTATTTAGCAGAGTGGAATTTCTCGAGTACCTGTTACATTCCTTTCTCTGATGCCATAAGATCAGTTGACTGCCGCCAGACCCTGGACTGACTGGTCCTCTTCCCAGCTCTTCTATTGGTTGTCCATCTGGGGTTCCCGGTGCCAACTGATGACAGTCCATTAAACTGGTCCATAAAGACTTGGCACTCAAGGCAATAAGTTGATAATAAGTGAATTTATAGGGGTGAAGCAATCCAAGAAAATGCATTTATAACGTTTCGGTTTTAATAAATTGCCCTTCTTCAGACTCGGATTGCCTAGATGAAGGCTTTAAGATACTCATGAATAGGCAGTGTATGCAGAATGAATGGCCATTCACTTATTTCCAACTTATCCCTCCGAGTGCCGATTCTTTCTGATGGGGTGGACCCATACTCGGGCACCATAACCTTGGTGGAGTGATGTGCAGCTTTATTTTAGTTCGTTAAACTAGGGCCACATCTGTCTGAGACTTTTCTAGTTATAGAATTAGTTACTATCTATTGTAGGTCTCTTGTCGCTTCTCTTGAGCTATAGTTGTATTTAACCCTTGCATTAGTCCATAATTGTGTCAGCCACACAATTCCCTCCATAACAGTGCCAGCCACACAATGTTCACATAACAATGCCAGCCACACAATGTTCTCCATTACAGTGCCAGACACACAATGTTCACATAACAATGCAAGCCACATAATGCCCTCCATAATAAGGCCAGCCACACAATATTCTTCATAACAATGCCATCAACATAATGTCCACCGTAACAGTGCCAGCCACACATTTCCCTCCGTAACAGTGCCAGCCACACAATGTTCACATAACAATGCCAGCCACATAATGCCCTCCATAATAGGGCCAGTCACACCGTGCTCTCCATAAGAGTGCCAGCCAAACAGTACCCTCTATAACAGTGCCAATTACACAATGCCCTTCATAACAGTGCCAGCCACACAGTACTCTCTATAACAGTACCAGCCACACAGTGCCCTCCATAAAGTGTCATCCAGTGTTCTCCATAACAGTGCCAGCCAAACAGCACCCTCTATAACAGTGTCAGGTACACAATGCCCTTCATAACAGTACCAGTCACACAGTGCCCTCCATAACCGTGTGTGACAAACAGTACCCTCTACAGCAGTGCCAGCACCCCACAGTGCCCTCCATATCAGTGTCTTTCAAGCCCATCAAGACACAGTTGGGCCACACTGAAAGGCATTTGCAGACCTTACAGATTGGGGAAGTTTTATTAGAACTAGTAGGTATGACGTTAGCCAGCAAGAACTTATCAATGAATACATAGATGACTCAACACTCTCATTGCAGTGCTAGGGGCAGAGGAACATTAATAACATTGCTGTTTGATAGTCAATGTAGTTATTGAAGTAATCAGTCAACTCAAGAAAACATTAGCTCTCATACTCTGTTCACTTTGACCTCTCACATAATATTACATCATATGATCATTCAGAAATCAGATTCAGGAAAAGCTGTCTGCCGCAATAGACTGTATAGACGTCCTTGAAAAGCAGAAAATACTCCGCTTACTGTAATTCCTGCAGAATGGATGGAATGAAACGAACCAGCAATTCCATTAGTGTCAGTAGACTGAAACATTTTTGTTTTTTTCTGTTTGGCTGTCAACCTTTTTTCTTATGAAAAAGTACATAGAAATGTGTCCTTTCTTACCTTTCATCTTGGCTTGAGCCAGTATGTGTGGATCGAGATGACCAGCTTTGAAACATTCATGATTTCATGATACTCAGGAGTAAAGATAGGCAAACCCTAGAAAATTTGTTTCATCCTGTGTTCGAGCAAAGCTAACCCCCGGTTTGGAGCAAATTTTTTTGTAGAGAAGGGAAATTATTATAATCTGTGGTCTCTTTGACGTGACATGGTGTGACATGGTGTGACATGGGCACGCCAAGTGTCATGACTTCATCACAAGGTGGTGACCTCGGGTGCTTGACAAAAGAGCACCAGATGCCGCAAGCAGGAAGACACAGAGCACTGGATGCCACAAGGAGGAAAACACAGAGCAGTGGACGCCGCAAGGAAGAAGACACAGAGCAGTGGACGCCGCAAGGAAGAAGACACAGAGCACTGGACACCGCAAGGAGGAAGACACAGAGCACTGGACGCCGCAAGGAGGAAGACACAGAGCACACGACGCCGCAAGGAGGAAGACACAGAGCACTGGATGCCGCAAGGAGGACAACACAGAGTACTGGATGCCGCAAGGAAGAAGACACAGAGCAGTGGACGCCGCAAGAAAGAAGACACAGAGCACTGGATGCCGCAAGGAAGAAGACACAGAGCACTGGATGTCGCAAAGAGGAAGACACAAAGCACTGGATGCCGCAAGGAGGAAGACACAGAGCACTGGATGCCGCAAGGAGGAAGACACAGAGCACTGGATGCCGCAAGGAGGACAACACAGAGTACTGGATGCCACAAGGAAGAAGACACAGAGCAGTGGACGCCGCAAGGAAGAAGACACAGAGCACTGGACGCCGCAAGGAGGAAGACACAGAGTACTGGATGCCGCAAGGAAGAAGACACAGAGCACTGGATGCCGCAAGGAAGAAGACACAGAGCACTGGATGCCGCAAGGAAGAAGACACAGAGCACTGGATGCCGCAAAGAGGAAGACACAAAGCACTGGATGCCGCAAGGATGAAGACACAGAGCACTGGATGCCGCAAGGAGGAAGACACAGAGCACTGGATGCCGCAAGGAGGACAACACAGAGTACTGGACGCCGCAAGGAGGAAGACACAGAGCACACAACAGCGCAAGGAGGAAGACACAGAGCACTGGACGCCGCAAGGAGGACAACACAGAGTACTGGATGCCGCAAGGAAGAAGACACAGAGCACTGGATGCCGCAAGGAAGAAGACACAGAGCACTGGATGCCGCAAGGAAGAAGACACAGAGCACTGGATGCCGCAAAGAGGAAGACACAAAGCACTGGATGCCGCAAGGAGGAAGACACAGAGCACTGGATGCCGCAAGGAGGAAGACACAGAGCACTGGATGCTGCAAGGAGGACAACACAGAGTACTGGATGCCACAAGGAAGAAGACACAGAGCAGTGGACGACGCAAGGAAGAAGACACAGAGCACTGGACGCCGCAAGGAGGAAGACACAGAGCACACAACAGCGCAAGGAGGAAGACACAGAGCACTGGACGCCGCAAGGAGGACAACACAGAGTACTGGATGCCGCAAGGAAGAAGACACAGAATACTGAACGCTGCAAGATGGAAGACACAGAGCAGTGGATGCCGCAAGGAGGAAGACACAGAATACTGAACACTGCAAGGTGGAAGACACAGAGCAGTGGACGCCGCAAGGAGGAAGACACAGAGCAGTGGACGCCGCAAGGAGGAAGACACAGAATACTGAACGCTGCAAGGTGGAAGACACAAAGCACTGGATGCCGTAAGGAAGAAGACACGGAATACTGAACGCCGCAAGGAGGAAGACACAGAGCACTGGATGCCGCAAGGAAGAAGACACAGAGCACTGGATGCCGCAAGGAAGAAGACACAGAGCACTGGATGCCGCAAAGAGGAAGACACAAAGCACTGGATGCCGCAAGGAGGACAACACAGAGTACTGGATGCCACAAGGAAGAAGACACAGAGCAGTGGACGCCGCAAGGAAGAAGACACAGAGCACTGGACGCCGCAAGGAGGAAGACACAGAGCACACAACAGCACAAGGAGGAAGACGCAGAGCACTGGACGCCGCAAGGAGGACAACACAGAGTACTGGATGCCGCAAGGAAGAAGACACAGAATACTGAACGCTGCAAGGTGGAAGACACAGAGCAGTGGACGCCGCAAGGAGGAAGACACAGAATACTGAACACTGCAAGGTGGAAGACACAGAACAGTGGACGCCGCAAGGAGGAAGACACAGAATACTGAACGCTGCAAGGTGGAAGACACAAAGCACTGGATGCCGCAAGGAAGAAGACACGGAATACTGAACGCCGCAAGGAGGAAGACACAGAGCACTGGATGCCGCAAGGAAGAAGACACAGAGCACTGGATGCCGCAAGGAAGAAGACACAGAGCACTGGACGCCGCAAGGAGGAAGACACAAAGCACTGGATGCCGCAAGGAGGAAGACACAGAGCACTGGATGCCGCAAAGAGGAAGACACAGAATACTGAACGTCGCAAGGAGGAAGACACAGAGCAGTGGACGCCGCAAGGAAGAAGACACAGAGCACTGGATGCCGCAAGGAAGAAGACACAGAGCACTGGATGCCGCAAAGAGGAAGACACAAAGCACTGGATGCCGCAAGGAGGAAGACACAGAGCACTGGATGCCGCAAGGAAGAAGACACAAAGCACAGGACACCGCAAAGAGGAATTTACAGAGCACTGAACGTCGCAAGGAGGAAGACACAGAGCCCTGGATGCCACAAGGAGGCCCAGAAGAGGTAATGGAGGTTAAGCTGAGTATAAATGTTTTAACTTTTAACTTCCATTACCTTCTGTGCCTCCAGATATTATATTCTGGGTTCTGAAAAGACCCCAGAGTATAACAATTTACCGGTGGCGACCATACTAGTTTGTCCAAGACAAATTCCAAATTGTTTTGTTAAATATTGGAATATTTGAGTCCAATACGATTTGTTGTAAACTGATTTGCCCATCTCTAGTCAGGAGATGTTTTGCTATATGTGTCTATGCGCGACCCAGTGGTTGTGATGTGAATTGCACACTGTTTAAGAATTTGCTAGATCGTTGCATTAAAATATTTAATTTGCATCGTGCAAAATTTAAGTCCTTAACACAATTTGCGAAAAGATAAAGATGGACACATCTGTACTGTATGTGGTATAGTCAGACACAACCAATTCAACAATCCAATGCTGAACATCATTTTACTGTTCAGTGACAGATATTAGCCACATACAGATATACTGTAGCAGCCATTAATAAAAGGTTTGGTGATCCATTTTCACACAAAATATCCAGTGTCATGCAAAGTGAAGGAAGTGACATTTGTTAGCATGACACAAACATTCATGTAATGAATTTATGATACAAGAAGGGGGCCATAGCAGTCATCCAGGGGCATAACTACCAGGGTAGCAGCGATACCCCAGCAGGTAACGGGCCCTATTTACTTACCAATCCCCGCTCCTGTTCACGGCCGCCTGCACTTTCCATTCTGCGGAGGTGGCTGTGAGCAGGAGCGGGGATTGGTAAGTGAGGACGCGGGCCCCGAATCCCACAAACATTGCTATCATTATACTCGAGGGTCTTTTCAGACCCCCGAGTATAATGATCGGAGGGCCAGGTGAGGTGAGGAAATATAAAAAACACTGTGACTTACCTCTCCTACACTCCACAGGCTTGGGGCCTGTTCGGTGACGTCACGAGGGCAGGGCCTGCGTCATTATGTGTCGCGACGCCAGCCCGCTTACGCGAGATCTGGTCCAACATTGAAGATTGAAGTAGCGGGGAGTGCGCCGGAGCCAGGGAGAGGTAAGTGACATTGTTTTTTTTGTTTATATCCTCCCCTGGGTCTCTGATCATTATATCCTGGGGTCTCAAAAGACCCCAGAGTATAATAATTGTTCATGGGTGGTCCACGATAGGGCATAATACTGTGTGCAGGGGCCACTATGGGGCATAATACCATGTGCAGGGGCCACTATGGGGCATAATACCGTGTGCAGGGGCCACTATGGGGCATAATACCGTGTGCAGGGGCCACTATGAGGCATAATATTGTGTGAAGGGGCTACTATGGGGCATAATACTGTGTGCAGGGGCCACTATGGGGCATAATACTGTGTGCAGGGGCCACTATGGGGCATAATATTGTGTGCAGGGGCCACTATGGGGCATAATACTGTGTACAGGGGCCACTATGGGGCATAATACTGTGTGCAGGGGCCACTATGGGGCATAATACTGTGTGCAGGGGCCATTATGGTGCATAATAGTGTGCACAGGAATGCGGTTTCTGCGGGGGGGGGGGGGAGGGGGCCCGGTCCTGGGGGGGGGGGCCCATGTCAAATGTTCGCGCCCAGCCATTCCTTGTTACGCCACTGCAGTCATCATTATGAGTCCCTCAAAATTGTGCCGGCTTTTGCAACCCAGAACAGAAGGATTTGGTATCTGTTTCCCCCATTCACTTCACCCTTATGAAGGGAGTCTGTCAGGTCCAGAAATCCTGCCAAACCTATACAGTGCTGTTTAAGGGGCCATTTATAGAAACAGAATCATAACTTTATAGCCAAAAAACAAGGAAGAAATTCCTCCTATTATGGATATGCAAATCACCCTGCAAGAGCATCGGGGGCAGGACTAATGTGCCAGATTTGCCTACAGACAGCCATGATGCAGGCAGAGGCTGAAAATGTCATTCATAGCTAAAGAGGCAGTGCTGGGAAGTAATTCCAGAGGAGAGCTGATGTTCATGCGACTGTCTGTAGGCAAATCTGACAAATTGGGGCCACCCCCAGTTCACTTGCAGGCTGATTTGCATATCTATAAAAGGGTAATTATATCTGCATTTCTTCATTGTTTTGTGGACACCAAGGTATGGTTTGGCAGATATTTAGGACCTAGCTGACTTCAGGATTGAAACATTTATGAAACCAACAAATACCTCAAAAGAATTGCAATATAGCTCCTTGAACAACAGGCACCTAAACACAAAACTCACCAGGAGTGAAAAAAAATATATAGATTATAAATATTTATGAATTCATCACATATTACATAAATAGATAAAAAAAGAGACAATTTCATCAATACAAACAATGGCCATGAGGAAAGCCATATAATACGTCAAACAACCCCAAAGCCCTAGAAGACACAGGAAGGGAAAGAAAAAATATAATGGGGGAATAAGACCACGCTGAGTATCCGAGATGTTCTATCACAACAGATTATACCAGTAATAATAAATCTGTGGGAGCCATTATAGAAAATAGTAATGCCACAATGGGATACAGGAAAGTGAGTAATTACCGATAACAACAAAAAGGCTCATATATCCATCTGGATAGTGAAAATGAAAAAAACAAAAAACAAAAAAACACTGTGTATGTGATTTTTTTTTCCATTTGCACTATCCAGATGGATATATGAGATCCATGCAACAAGGAGTACAAAGATAGTAACAGTAAAATACGGCCGCACCAATGACTCCAAAATCTTCAAGGACTCTGCAAAGGGACGAAGAATATATTCTGGAAAATTCAGATTGCCAGCACTAAAGCCATTTCCTGAAACTGATGGACCTCCTCTGCCGTTTGTGGTTGTTGGCGATGAGGCCTTCCAGAGTGGAAACCTTCTGAAACTGTACTCCAGCCGTGGACTCAACTACCAGAAAAGATTATACAACTACAGATTGACAAGAACTAGGTGACTTGTGGAGTGTGCGTTTGGTATCCTCACTTCAAAATGGTGAATTTTTACCACTGCTATCCAGCTGAAGCCAGAATCTGTGGATGACGTGAAAGCCTGCGTGGTCTTCCATAACTTCCTACTGACAAGGGAACTGTTACCAGTTGACACCCAGGAACTGGAGTCTGGGCTACATGTGCTCGACGCATCTGGCCAACAATCTACAATAGCTGTCAGCCGCATGAGCGACAATTTTGCAGTATTTTTTCTTTCCAATGCAGGCTGGGTAGACTGGCAGGATAGAGTGTAGATTTTTCATTGGACTATTTTTTTCTTTTTTTTTTTTTGGGCAGTCAAATGTGCTGAAAAGTCTCAGTGATTAAAGTCCTGAGCACTGAAAATGAGAGACTTCATTACTCAGCTTGCTGACTGCTCCATTTTCAATGCTTGCACCTGCCACAGCATCTAAAGAAACCATAATAGTCAACTCTGCCTCTGCTTGTGTTCTGTGAATGGTTTCTTTAAAGATGGTGTTAGGGGAGGGATCCTCAGTGGTCAAAGTGTATGCCAACACTGATGATGCCTCGCCTGACACTATCTTAAAGAAACCAACCCTGTTTTTCTTGTTTGTTTAATAAAAAATGATTTTTTTTTAATAAAATAACCTTTATTTACCTTTTTTATTGTATATTTTTTGTGCATAAACCATAATTTTTTTATATAAATAAACTTGTTAAAATAAATTTCCACATGTATCCTTAGAGTTGTCTTGTCCTTTCTGAGCATGCTCAGAAAAAAAAACTGACACAAAATAACGGATGGTTACTGATGACTATCAGTTACCATTCGTTATAAGTCTGTTACCCATAGACTTTAATGTTAAAAAATAATGGACAAATGACATCCGTCATGAAATCATTATTTTTCAGGGACACAAAAGTCCTGCACCCCAGATACTTGTGTCCGCGAAAAATGATGGACATGTGACGGATTTGGTGTAAACGGACACCAGATAAAATTCCATTGAAATCAATGGAGATTTTAATGGATTTATGACAGTTCTGCTAGTGTCTAAAATCTTGTAACAAACACTAGCAATGGTCACAACTGACGGTCACCAACGGTAGTGTGAATGACCCCTTACTGTAATGCAAGTGTTCTGTTTTCTTTTATTTTTCAGTGTTAAAAGTATATATATATGGGAAGTTGCAGAAATCCCATCAATAGTTGGTGTAATCGTGCTTTGGAGCTTTGGAGGAGGAGTCCTGGAAGTGAGGATACGGTCCCCACAGATATAGCCCTGACTGCAACATCATCGTGTCTGTCTGGGATGACATGAAGAGACAGAAGCATTGGACAAGCCTACATCTACAGAAGATCTGTGCTTAGTGCTCCAAGATGGCGGGAACAACCTCCCTGCCAAGATCTGCCAAAAACTGTCTGCAAGTACCGAGAATAATTGATGGAAGGCAAAGGGCAAAGGTCACACCAAAGATTGATGGGATTTACATTTCTCTTTTCTTCATTCACTTCATTATGTTAATTGACAAAAAAAAAAACTATTAACCCTTCTATTTCTGAAAGCATTCTTACTTTGCAGCATACAGTATATATATGTATATGTACACACACACACACACACACACACACACGTGGACAAAATTGTTGGTGCCCCTCGTTTAATGAAAGAAAAACCCACAATGGTCACAGAAATAACTTAAAAAAGCCAGACTGGAATTTGCCAAACTACATGTTGACAAGCCACAAAGCTTCTGGGAGAATGTCCTATGGACAGATGAGACAAAAAATTTAATTTTTGGCAAGGCACATCAGCTCTATGTTCACAGATGGAAAAATGAAGCATATCTTGAAAAGAACACTGTCCCTACTGTGAAACATGGAGGAGGCTCTGTTATGTTCTGGGGCTGCTTTGCTGCATCTGGCACAGGGTGTCTTGAATCTGTGCTGGGTACAATGAAATCTCAAGACTATCAAGGGATTCTAGAGAGAAATGTGCTGCCCAGTGTCAGAAAGCTTGGTCTCAGTCTCAGGTCATGGGTCTTACAACAGGATAATGACCCAAAACACACAACTAAAAACCCCCAAGAATGGCTAAGAGGAAAACATTGGACTATTCTGAAGTGGCCTTCTATGAGCCCTGACCTAAATCCTATTGAGCATCTTTGGAAGGAGCTGAAACATGCCGTCTGGAAAAGGCACCCTTCAAACCAGAGACAACTGGAGCAGTTTGCTCATGAGGAGTGGCCAAAATACCTGCTGAGAGGTGCAGAAGTCTCATTGACAGTTACAGGAATCGTTTGATTGCAGGGATTGCCTCAAAAGGTTGTGCAACAAAATATTAAGTTAAGGGAACCATCATTTCTGTCCAGGCCTGTTTCATGAGTTTTCTTTTTTAAAAAATTCTGTTGAAGCCTGGTTGGAAAGCAATGTCTGACTTTCATTTGTTCATTTTCATAGAATTTTTATATATTATTACTTTTGTCAGATTCAAGTTATTTCTGTGACCATTGTGGGTTTTTCTTTCATTAAACGAGGGGTACCAACAATTTTGTCCACGTGTGTGTGTGTGTATATATATATACACACACACACACACACACACACACACACACACACACACTTAGATAGATAGCTATACTAATATACGGTATATATATACTGTATATATATATATATATATATATATATATATATATATATATATAGTTTTTGTATATACACATGAATAACTTTTACAACTTGCCACTCATTTCCATTTCGCCACCTCATGTAATAATGGGGTAGTTCAATCACTTCTGTCGTCTTTGTGAGTCTATGGCCTAATTGTTAACCTGGAGCTTCAGACATCAGGAATGATTACACATTACAGAAACAAGCAAGGCTTCCATCCCCACCTCTCAGACAAAGGTTATTGTAAGCTTAATTTGCTGCTTAATTAAAAATATCTTTCGGAGGTTCCACCAATGACAGCGGAGTGCAATGTACCATGAGGAAAGGCGCTAATTGAATTTTCAAGCTTGTAAAGCTAAAATAAGTATGAAATTGAGATAAACTTCTATTCGCTTTTAGTAAAAGACAAACTTTGCCAGGAGGATAAAATTTTATGGCGTGTTTAGTTCTTTTTGCTTTTGCCTTATATTAGATCACAATGAACGATGTTAATAATTAAATCCCTTTAACTCGCGTAAAAGCCATTTCAGATTGTCGAAATATGAATTATAAGCTGAAGTATATTAATATTATAATTCAATTATTTATCATCAGGTTTAAGACTATAAAATGCACCCAAATATAGACCATCAAAAAAGATGTATGGTGGAGGAGGGTGTTGGTGTTCCTACCTTGGTGGACTATGGTCATGCTGTTTCCCTTGGTGGTCTAGGGAAAAAGGGTTAATATTTTATTTCTTGCTACCTCCCCTTTCCTTGCGGTCTAGGCTGGAATAGGGGTAATATGAGATTCCCTGGTGGGCTAGTGGAATGGCCACTTTCCTGGTTGTATGGAGATTATTATTAGATTACTGGGTCTAGGGAGGTGCCCTTCCTTAGCACTCTAGGGGAGAAGAGAGGAACAGATATCTCCTCCATTACCCGCCCTCTTGACTGGGCATGTCCAGATAATCGGATCCCAAGTTAAAGGGGTTGGCCACTTTAAGACCGATATTAAGAGATAAATGTTATTGTTTTTGTAATAAAAAGTTGTACAATTTTCTGTATCAATTCCTCACAGTTTTCTAGACCTCTGCTTGCTGTCATTCATTCTGCTTACTTCAAGTGGATAAAAATCAGCCCATGGTCATGTGAAATACAATCCATGGTCACATGATGTACAGTCCATGGTCATATGATGCGCAATGCATGGTCATGTGATATATGGTCCATCACATGACCATGGACTGTATATCACATGACCATGGATGGCATATCATATGACCATGGACTGTATATCACACAACCATAGACTGTGCATCATGTGACCATGGACCGTATATCACACGACTATGGTCTGTATATCACATGACCATGGACTGATTTTTATCCATTGTAAGAAGAAAGAATGACAACAAGCAGAGATCTTGAAAACCATGAGGAATTGATACAGAAAATGTATTTGGAAATTGTACAACTTTTTATTATACAAACAATATCATTGGTCTCTCAATATTGGTCTGGCAGTGGACAATCCCTTTAAGAAATGATATGCTAACTATCCTATATATGTTTATGTGTGACCACTCATGTTTGTGAGGTTTGTGTGACCCTGATACTATAAGACATCATTTTTGCACCCTAGATTGTGCACACATCATAATACACACTTCAGCTGATGCAGAACATCTTTATACATACCTCTGATACTGTAGAATATAATACACACTTCAGATTCTACAGAACATAATAGATATAACAGTTGCTGCTGAATATCATGTTAGGCATCTCAGCTGGTGCAGAACCTCTTATTAATAATAATAATAATAATATAATAATAATAATAATAATAATAATAGTCCTTTAATAGTCCCACCATGGGGAAATTCAGTGTGTTACAGCAGCAAAGATAAGATAAGCAGATACAAATACAATATAAACAAGACATTTCAAGGTAAGAGGCATTTCATTGATAGTAGACAGACAGATAAGAAGCAGCTGGGGGGGGGGGACAGTATCCTTCTGTCACCCACCACCTGCACTGTGTCCAGTGGGCTCCCCAGGACAGAGCTGGCCTTTCTAATCAGCTTGTCGAGTCTATTCCTATCCCTGGTTGATATACTGCTCCCCCAGCAGGCCACTCCAAAGAAGATGGCTGATGTCACTACCGAGTTGAAGAAAGTCCTAAGAAGTGCCCCCCGGATTCCAAAGGCTCTCAGCTTCCTAAGCAGGTAGAGCCTGCTGTGGCCCTTCCTGTACAGGGCCTCCATATGATCTGCCCAGTCCAGCTTATTATTAAGGAGCAAACCCAGGTACTTATAGGTGTTCACAATCTTGATGCCCGTCCCCAGGATGTCCACTGGTTTAGGAGGGCATCTGCCTTTACGGAAGTCCACCACCATCTCCTTGGTCTTCCCCGCGTTAATCTTCAGGTGGTTCCGCTGTCACCAGTCCACAAAAAACGGTTCAGTTCTCTGTACTCCCTGTCATCATCGTCTGTGATGAGACCCACTATTGCAGAGTCGTCAGAATATATATTGATAATGCTATACACACTCCAGATTCTGTAGGATATCACAATACACACCTCAGCTGCTGCAGAACATCATAACACATAACACTGTTACTGATGATGATCATATAACACACTTCAACTGCTGCATACCCTCATAATACACACCTCAGCTGCTGCAGAACATCATAATACACACCTCAGCTGCTGCAGAGCATCATAATACACACCTCAGCTGCTGCAGAACATCATAATACACACCTCAGCTGCTGCAGAGCATCATAATACACACCTCAGCTGCTGCAGAACATCATAATACAAACCTCAACTGCTGCAGAACATCATAATACATACCTCAGCTGCTGCAGAACATCATAATACAAACCTCAACTGCTGCATACCCCCATAATAAACACCGCAACTGCTGCAGAACATCTTGATATAGACTACAACTGTTGAAGAACGTTGTGAATTGGGATGAGTAAACTGGTTTGTAAAGATTAAGGTTTGTCACAAATTTTCCAAATACTTTGGGTTTGGCCAAGCTCATAATTTTTGGTGTTTGCCTCCCACAAATCGTTATTATATTGTGGGGAGGCCCCGAGGAGGTGTGCAAGTGTCAGATGTGGCACGAGAGCCCTGGAGAGGGGAGGGAAGGTGAGTATCAGTGTTTATTATTTTACCGCACCTCTGCTTTCTATACTCTGGGGTCTGAAGAAACCCCAGGATATAAAGGTTCAGATCAGACAGATTTGGCCCAAAACAAAACTGGTGGGCGAGCCTTGGGAATATCTGCAAAATGAATATCGTGAGTTTCAGCCATTTCTAATCATAATATACACCTCAGTTTTTTCAAAACAATACACACCTCAGCTGCTGCAGAACCTCCTAATACACACCTCAGCTGCTGCAGAACCTCCTAATACACACCTCAGCTGCTGCAGAACCTCCTAATACACACCTCAGCTGCTGCAGAACATCACAATACACACCTCAGCTGCTGCAGAACATCATAATACACACCTCAGCTGCTGCAGAACCTCCTAATACACACCTCAGCTGCTGCAGAACATCATAATACACACCTCAGCTGCTGCAGAACATCACAATACACATCTCAGCTGCTGCAGAACATCATAATACACACCTCAGCTGCTGCAGAACATCATAATACACACCTCAGCTGCTGCAGAACATCATAATACACACCTCAGCTGCTGCAGAACATCATAATACACACTTCAGCTGCTGCACAACCTCCTAATACACACCTCAGCTGCTGCAGAACTTCATAATACACATCTCAGCTGCTGCAGAACATCATAATACACACCTCAGCTGCTGCAGAACATCATAATACACACCTCAGCTGCTGCAGAACAACATAATACACATCTCAGCTGCTGCAGAACAACATAATACACATCTCAGCTGCTGCAGAACATCATAATACACATCTCAGCTGCTGCAGAACATCATAATACACAGCTCAGCTGCTGCAGAACATCATAATACACACTTCAGCTGCTGCACAACCTCCTAATACACACCTCAGCTGCTGCAGAACATCATAATACACACCACAGCTGCTGCAGAACCTACTAATACACACCTCAGCTGCTGCAGAACATCATAATACACAGCTCAGATCATGAAGAACCTCATAATATATACCTCAGCTGCTGAGAACATATACAATATAAATAAAATACACACCTCAGAAGTCAATGGAAAAATGTACTCTTACATATAGGCACTCTTACATATAGGCACTCTTACATACAGGCACTCTTACATACAGGCACTCTTACATATAGGCACTCTTACATACAGGCACTCTTACATATAGGCACTCTTACATACAGGCACTCTTACATACAGGCACTCTTATATATAGGCACTCTTACATATAGGCACTCTTACATATAGGCACTCTTACATACAGGCACTCTTACATACAGGCACTCTTACATATAGGCACTCTTACATATAGGCACTCTTACATACAGGCACTCTTACATATAGGCACTCTTACATACAGGCACTCTTACATACAGGCACTCTTACATATAGGCACTCTTACATATAGGCACTCTTACATACAGGCACTCTTACATATAGGCACTCTTACATATAGGCACTCTTACATACAGGCACTCTTACATATAGGCACTCTTACATACAGGCACTCTTACATACAGGCACTCTTACATACAGGCACTCTTACATACAGGCACTCTTACATATAGGCACTCTTACATACAGGCACTCTTACATACAGGCACTCTTACATATAGGCACTCTTACATACAGGCACTCTTACATATAGGCACTCTTACATACAGGCACTCTTACATACAGGCACTCTTACATACAGGCACTCTTACATATAGGTACTCTTACATATAGGCACTCTTACATATAGGCACTCTTACATACAGGCACTCTTACATACAGGCACTCTTACATACAGGCACTCTTACATATAGGCACTCTTACATATAGGCTCTCTTACATATAGGCACTATTACATATAGGCACTATTACATACAGGCACTCTTACATATAGGCACTCTTACATATAGGCTCTCTTACATATAGGCACTATTACATATAGGCACTATTACATATAGGCACTCTTACATACAGGCACTCTTACATACAGGCACTCTTACATATAGGCACTCTTACATACAGGCACTCTTACATATAGGCACTCTTACATACAGGCACTCTTAGATAAGGGGACTTTGGGCTACGGATGTCTAAAAATCACTGCAGAGCTTCTGGTTCATTAACAAGGAAACAAGTTTGTATAAAGTGAACAAAGCGTCTTCCCTCCTGATGGAGACAGATGAGTGTTGACTACTTTCCAGCATCTTGTCCTCTGGCATTCTGAATTCCACATTGTACAACTCATACTGTGGAACAAATTGTTTCCAAGCAGCGGGGCCATTCTTCCTGGCAGGTTTTCCAGAGAGCAGGAGTCGCCACTTCTTTGTTGCCTAAAGGCCTGACACATGTTCTACCAGCAGATTACATGCCGCCCTGCATAGACCTCACCGCAACCAGGTATTTCTAGGGCCCATAATAGTGATCTGCATGTATAAGATATAATGTAACTACAGCCAAAACTAAAACATACACTGGCTACATGGAGGGCTAATGAAAACTAAACTACTTATTACTTATGTATATGTAGGAGTGATAGAAACAAGAGACCTAAACTCTATCTATCTATCTATCTATCTATCTATCTATCTATCTATCTATCTATCTATCTCCTATCTATCTATCTATCTATCTATCTCATATCTATCTATCTCATATCTATCTATCTATCTATCTATCTATCTATCTATCTATCATCTATCTATGTACAGTATCTATCTAAAAAATGAAAAAAAAGTTCTGTGACAGCATTCAAGATAATAGGGATAAAGCCACTCTCTTAGTTGCACAGCAGAACCCCATCTCCCATTTGAGGTTATTTACAAAGAGGAAAAACAGAGCAGTCCGCCAGCAGCCATATAAAGCATAATATGAATTTTCTTTATTCAAACCATAGCATCACACACCACATATCGACCCACGCAGGAGTCTTTATCAAGTGTCCATTCTTGTTTTTTTGTTTAAAGGCAGCCATATTGTATATTGACCTATACAGATGTAGCAGAGTTAACCCAAACTTCTGCAACTGGTTAAACTGCTGCAGCGTGACTTTTCATTAGTCTTCTGTGAGAAGATATCATGCTACAACAGTTTAACCGATTGCAGAAGTTCAGGTTAACTTTGCTAAATCTGTATGCCATTTCTGTTTGGTATACACTTTGCATGCTTCAGTCTACAGAAACAGATGGAGGACATTTCTCTCCCATAGACACAGACGGTGACAGGGGGGCTGCATACAAGAGTGTATAATCTATAGCGTTACGACCCTGTCTTCTTTAAGTGCTAATATGTACTACAGGCCTTTCAATAACTCTGCCCATCATGCCCCAATCTACACAGCAAAGCTAACATGTGATCTGCAGACATAAGACAGTGTCTGACTATTGTGTCCTTTCTACTGACCTGCATTAAAGATGGATCACTTCAGGTTTTTTTTAAATAATCACATAAAAATTATTTGTAAAACACAGTAAAAATATATATTAATAAAATAAACCTGAAAAATTCTGTAAGCATTTACTTAAAGTGGACCTTCTCCATCTTCTTTCTCTATAAACTTCTATGAAGACATGTAAATACTTTAGTGAGCTGACAGTCTGACTGAGAGGAGAAAAATAAGCGGATACAATACATTGTCTGATATGATACATTACATCACATTCATTGACAAAAAAAAAGAAATAATGAACCAAGAAGTGGCTGGAACGGAATGAAACTTTCTCAGTGTGAACGTAATGATGATATATGTAAGTGATTACAATATTATAGCTATAGAAGTTTAGTAAAAAACAAATGTATTGAAGGCACAAAGTGTTATACAAGGCATACACATCATAACATCAATCATGTCATCATCATCAGTAGCAGATAGTAACATAGTAACATCACCTCCCACAGAGTGCAAATAGCAAGAAGGCTGAACGTCAATAACCCCTAGCAACAGCTAGAAAGGTTACTTGGATAAGTCTGAAGGTGAAAAGATAAGTTTATTGGGGAAAACTATATAATTGAACAGGGGCTCTAATACCCTGTTGGGTCACCACTAGCCTGGATACAAGATGAGATACGGCAGGACATGGAGGTATACAGACTCTGTATGGTATCCTGCAGTACATTTAATTACAGTGCTGGCCAAAAGTATTGGCACCCCTGCAATTCTGTCAGATAATACTCAATTTCTTCCAGAAAATGATTGCAATCACAAATGCTTTGGTAATAATATCTTCATTTATTTTGCTTGCAATGAAAAAACACAAAAGAGAATGAAAAAAAAGTCAAATCATTGATCATTTTACACAAAATTCCACAAATGGGCCGGACAAAAGTATTGGCACCCTCAGCCTAATACTTGGTAGCACAACCTTTAGACAAAATAACTGCGAACAACCGCTTCCGGTAACCATCAATGAGTTTCTTACAATTCTCTGCTGTAATTTCTCCAGGTCCCTGAGATGTGAAGGGCGCCTTCTCCAAACTGCCATTCTGAGATCTCTCCACAGGTGTTCTATGGGATTCAGGTCTGGACTCATTGCTGGCCACTTTACAAGTCTCCAGTGCTTTCTCTCAAACCATTTTCTAGTGCTTTTTGAAGTGTGTTTTGGGTCATTGTCCTGCTGGAAGACCCATGACCTCTGAGGGAGACCCAGCTTTCTCACACTGGGCCCTACATTATGCTGCAAAATTTGTTGGTAGTCTTCAGACTTCATAATGCCATGCACACGGTCAAGCAGTCCAGTGCCAGAGGCAGCAAAGCAACCCCAAAACATCAGGGAACCTCCGCCATGTTTGACTGTAGGGACCGTGTTCTTTTCTTTGAAGGCCTCTTTTTTTTCCCTGTAAACTCTATGTTGATGCCTTTTCCCAAAAAGCTCTACTTTTGTCTCATCTGACCAGAGAACATTCTTCCAAAAAGTTTTTGGCTTTCTCAGGTAAGTTTTGGCAAACTCCAGCCTGGCTTTTTTATGTCTCTGGGGCAGAAGTGGGGTCTTCCTGGGTATCCTACCATAGAGTCCCTTTTCATTCAGACGCCGACGGATAGTACGGGTTGACACTGTTGTACCCTCGGACTGCAGGGCAGCTAGAACTTGTTTGGATGTTAGTCGAGGTTCTTTAGCCACCATCCGCACAATCTTTCGTTGAAATCTCTCGTCAATTTTTCTTTTCCGTCCACATCTAGGGAGGTTAGCCACAGTGCCATGGGCTTTAAACTTCTTGATGACACTGCGCACGGTAGACACAGGAACATTCAGGTCTTTGGAGATAGACTTGTAGCCTTGAGATTGCTCATGCTTCCTCACAATTTTGCTTCTCAAGTCCTCAGACAGTTCTTTGGTCTTCTTTCTTTTCTCCATGCTCAATGTGGTACACACAAGGACACAGGACAGAGGTTGAGTCAACTTTAATCCATTTCAACTGGCTGCAAGTGTGATTTAGTTATTGCCACCACCTGTTATGTGCCACAGGTAAGTAACAGGTGCTGTTAATTACACAAATTAGAGAAGCATCACATGATTTTTCAAAGGGTGCCAATACTTTTGTCCACCCCCTTTTTTATGTTTGGTGTGGAATTATATCCAATTTGGCTTTTTGACAATTCTTTTTGTGGTTTTATTGAAGACAAATTAAATGAAGATATTATTACCAAAGCATTTGTGATTGCAATCATTTTCTGGAAGAAATTGAGTATTATCTGACAGAATTGCAGGGGTACCAATACTTTTGGCCAGCACTGTATATATATTGAAAAATGGCAATTGTAAGCCCTGCCATGATAGACAGAACATGTGGCCACAGGATGTCCTGCACATATCTTTGAGCTGTTAGTGTCCCTGGTATCACTAATAGGGGTGACCAATTGTTGTATGCAATGAGTCCCCAGGTCATCACACTAGCAGTTTTGACAGTGTGCTGCTGATGTGATGATCTGGAGAGCCAAGATTACCACAAGCGCTCACCACAAGGCCTTCATGCTGGAACTGAACCATCAGAAAAAGGATAAGTCACTAAAGGTGTTACAGTTCCAGTGGATAGTTGTTTATGACAGGACACATAAATGGGTGATTTAAAACCAAATTTCCTTCTGCTAAGTGCCTGGAAATGACTTGGGCAGAGACAGGACTGTGCAATGAAGGTGCCACGTGTGTCTGGAAGATGGACAAGGAAACTGTGGGAGCTGCTCAAGCTTCTTGGCGGATAAAATGATCCTCTTTACTGGTGGTTTGTCTGGGCCATCCAGAGCTTGTTCACTGTATGTACAGTGGGGAAAAAAGTATTTAGTCAGCCACCAATTGTGCAAGTTCTCCCACTTAAAAAGATGGGAGAGGCCTGTAATTGTCATCATAGGTAGACCTCAACTATGAGAGACAAAATGAGAAAACATATCTAGAAAATCACACTGTCTGATTTTTAAAGAATTTATTTGCAAATTATGATGGAAAATAAGTATTTGGTCAATAACAAAAGTTTATCTCAATACTTTGTTACATATCCTTTGTTGGCAATGATAGAGGTCAAACCTTTTCTGCAAGTCTTCACAAGGTTGGCACACACTGTTGCTGGTATGTTGGCCCATTCCTCCATGCAGATCTCCTCTAGGGCAGGGATGTTTTGGGGCTTCGCAACACGGACTTTCAACTCCCTCCAAAGGTTTTCTATGGGGTTGAGATCTGGAGACTGGCTAGGACACTCCAGGACCTTGAAATGCTTCTTACGATGCCGCTCCTTCATTGCCCTGTCGGTGTGCTTGGGATCATTGCCATGCTGAAAGACCCAGCCACGTTTCATCTTCAATGCCCTTGCTGATGGAAGGAGGTTTGCTCTCAAAATCTCACGATACATGGCCCCATTCATTCTTTCATGTACACGGATCAGTCGTCCCGGTCCCTTTGCAGAGAAACAGCCCCAAAGCATGATGTTGCCACCCCATGCTTCACAGTAGGTATGGTGTTCTTTGGATATCAACTCAGTATTCACTCTCCTCCAAACACGACAAGTTGTGTTTCTACCAAACAGTTCTACTTTGGTTTCATCTGACCATATGACATTCTCCCAATACTCTTCTGGAACATCCAAATGCTCTCTAGCAAACTTCAGACGGGCCCGGATATGTACTGGCTTAAGCAGGGGGACACGTCTGGCACTGCAGGATCTGAGTCCCTGGCGGCGTAGTGTGTTACTGACGGTAGCCTTTGTTACGTTAGTCCCAGCTTTCTGCAAGTCATTCGCTAGGTCCCCCCTGTGTGGTTCTGGGATTTTTGCTCACCGTTCTTGTGATCATTTTGACCCCACGGGGTGAGATCTTGCGTGGAGACCCTGATCGAGGGAGATTATCAGTGGTCTTGTATCTTCCATTTTCTTGTGTCTTCCATTTTCTAATTATTGCTCTCACAGTTGATTTCTTCACACCAAGCTGCTTGCCTATTGCAGATTCAGTCTTCCCAGCCTGGTGCAGGGCTACCATTTTGTTTCTGGTGTCCTTCCACAGCTCTTTGGTCTTCACCATAGTGGAGTTTGGAGTGTGACTGAGGTTGTGGACAGGTGTCTTTTATACTGATAACAATGTCAAACAGGAGCCATTACTACAGGTAATGAGTGGAGGACAGAGGAGCCTCTTAAAGAAGAAGTTACAGGTCTGTGAGAGGCAGAAATCTTGCTTGTTTGTATTTGTGACCAAATACTTATTTTCCACTATAATTTGCAAATAAATTCTTAAAAAATCAGACAATGTGATTTTCTAGATGTTTTCTCATTTTGTCTCTCATAGATGTCAATTACAGGCCTCTCTTATCTTTTTAAGTGAGAGAACTTGCACAATTGGTGGCTGACTAAATACTTTTTTTTCCCCACTGTATATCCAAGTGTACTATTGATTTAAGCAACATTTGTTGAACAGTGAGTGACTATGAGGGCTTTGATTTTACAATTTGGGCACCTTCGGTGAAAATGTTATTCTATTTTTGAATTGATAGGTTTATTTTTATGTTTAAATATTTTCTACTATTATATTTTTATAAATAGGCATCTTTATTGTTGCAATTTTTTAAATTAATGTATTTTATAAATAAATATTATATATAGATTATTATTATTATTATTTACTGTATATTTCCATGCACAATTTGCTCTTAGCATAATGGATTAGTCAGCTATTACGTAGGCGAAGTGTATTCACAGCTTTGTATATCAAATATTGGAAGATGATTTGATGCTCAGTGAGAAACTGCTGGAAAACTTCAACTGCATATCTAAGAAGAAAAAAAAAATGATCACTCGTCAAAATTCAAGAACAGTTTTCAAAACCTCCGGGTGGAAGAGAAGAAATATTTTGGGCAGAATTGATGAAATGTCTAACTGAGAAGACTTTGATTATGATCCTAGAAATTGCCTTCCCCCTAGCTCAACTTTTCTGATAGATAACTGAGGAAAAACATAGTTTCATATAAATTAACAGATTTGTCAGAAGCTACAATAACCCTTCCATCAACTACAATTCTTGTCTGTACATGAAAATTACACTTCTCATGCTGAGAGAATCCATGCACTTTCATCACCTGGTAGTCTGCTCAGAAATCAATACAAACATATGAAATATATTTATTAGAAAAATGTACCAAAAATATAAAATATGTCACATTATAAGTAAGTGAAGCTGTAAATATTGTAAAAATCTTTCTCCCTCTGGTAACTAAAGAGACCCCTGCAAGGGAGATATTGTCTTTCCTGCCTCTCTAGTGTACATCATGCTGTGAGACAAAGACTGCTTATCCTTGCTTATGTGCCTTATGTACTAATGCATGGACTTTGGTTTCTTCAATTCATCTTTTTATTTACTAATTTGTATTGGGTTGTATTGTACAGCAGTTGTAACCAGAATAAATCTGAACTCACTCACGCGTGACTGTGTGGTTCAAGCGAGATTCCCCATAATGCCTAGCAAGCAACCCTTATGACAGGTGACAGCTATCTATGATGGACCATTATTATTATACGTATTAATTAATTTATTTGTGTACTTATTTCTTTTTATAGGACCATTAATTCCATGGTGCTTTACAGTTGAATAACTTCAGGACCAAATGGTACAGTGGAATACAGGACTTTGCCCGAAAGAGCTTACAATCTATAAGGTAAGGAGAGAAGTAACAGTAGGTGAGGGTAGAAGCTGTTCAGATGGTGGTGTGGTGGCAGCCAGGTTATTGAAAGACGTAGGCTTTCTTGAAGAGGTGAGTCTTCATGATCCTCTTGGATTTGATTTTTTGATTTTGATTGTGGGGGGCAGTCTTATGTATCATGATAGCACATTCCAGAGTACAGGATAGATCTAAGGTCACTGATAAGTCACCATAACCTCACAGGTATTATAAAAGTCCAGGCAGGATAAAAGGATGTCCATTTTGTGGGGAGAGATTAGACAGATAGAAGCAACTGAGACAGTCAAACTGAGAGAGATAAAAAATTCATATACATAGATAATGCAGTGGGGAGAAGTGTAGTGTCTGAGTTAGGAAGTATTGGAGAAGTTAATGGACAGTGTTACCAAACCGGTTTGGCTTAGGGCCATTTCTAAAGGTGTTGTCTAAGTGGTATGCACACTTTAACCCTAATATGAGGATCACTTTCTGGAGTGATGCTGGTGTAAGTGACAGTGGACCAGACAGATCAGGGACTATGATGCTGTGGACCAAATAATCTGGTAAACTCAGAATTACCAACTGTTGTCAAAGCAAACAGCACACATGCACAGAGAATAAACAAATGGCATTCAGGACTGGTAACAGAGATACTGAATTAGGAACAGACCATGATATACAGCTCGCAGAAGACAGGTTTCACACACGAGTCCAAGACAGGGCATCAGGACAAGTAGCACAGAAACATACTGAATCAGAACCCAATGTCAGAAGGCCTAGAGGCCAGGACAAGTATCAAAACTATGGTACATAGGTGACAAAAAACCACGACAGGTGGCAAAGGTATATACTAAATCAGAGATCCATAGCAGAAGGCCCAGAGGCCAGGGTAGGTAATGGAAATGGACATATATACATGGGTGAAGGCCCAGAGGCTTAGAGAGGTAACACAGCTATGTAGATTAGAAAAGGACTAGAGGTAATAGGTAGCACAGGTACATACATGACAATTCAGGCAGACATGCATTCAAACATGGCATATATAATCACATGTCTATATACAGGTGCATCTCAATAAATTAGAATATCTTTGAAACGTTTATTTCTTTCAGTAATTAAATTAAAAAAGTGACCTCCTATATTTTCAAGATTCTTTACACACAGAGTGTTTTATTTCAAGTGTTTTATTTCTGTAAATGTTTATTATAGATTACAGGTAATGAAAACCCAAATCTAAGAAAATTAGAATATTGTAAAAAAGTTCAGTATTGTAAATTCAGTGTCACCTGCCAAGGTTTCCTAAGCCTTTAAATGTCCCCTCAGTCTGGTTCAGTAGGACACACAATCATGGAAGACGCTGATTATGGATTGTATTACTGAATTACTGAAATGAATGAACGTTTCAAAGATATTCTAATTTATTGAGATCTATACATGGCAAGCAAAAGGACATGCATTTGAAACTAGAGCATTGCTCATGCATACAGACAGGACAAAATGTATTCAAACAGCAGATCACGGTACACAGCAGAGAACTGGCGGCAATGCTGGCAATTAGTGCCTGAACTGATTAACTCCCTGATGTCTTAGTCACCTTGGTCACCCCATTTTGGGGTGGATTGTTGGTCCCCGGGGTCACTCCATATGCATATGGCATCCCTGTGTCCAAAAGTGCCTGGTCAAACACTCCCCAAATTGGTAAATAAAAAGTAAATCTAGTCCCACAAAAAGTTGCCGTACAGGTAAATATAAGAAAGTAAATTAAGTACAGTACAGACCAAAAGTTTGGACACACCTTCTCATTCCAAGAGTTTTCTGTATTTTCATGATTATAAAAATTGTAGATTCACACTGAAGGCATCAAAACTATGAATTAACACATGTGGAATTATATACTTAACAAAAAAGTGTGAAACAACTGAAAATATGTCTTATATTCTAGGTTCTTCAAAGTAGCCACCTTTTGCTTTGATTACTGCTTTGCACACTCTTGGCATTCTCTTGATGAGTTTCAAGAGGTAGTCACCTGAAATGGTTTTCACTTTACAGGTGTGCCCTGTCAGGTTTAAAAAGTGGGATTTCTTGCCTTATAAATGGGGTTGGGACTATCAGTTGTGTTGTTCAGAAGTCAGGTGGATATACAGCTGATAGTCCTACTGAATGGAGTGTTAGAATTTGTATTATGGCAAGAAAAAAAGCAGCTAAGTAAAGAAAAACGAGTGGCCATCATTACTTTAAGAAATGAAGGTCAGTCAGTCCGAAAAATTGGGAAAACTTTGAGTGCAGTGGCCAAAACCATCAAGCGCTACAAAGAAACTGGCTCACATGAGGACCGCCCCAGGAAAGGAAGACCAAGAGTCACCTCTGCTGCGGAGGATAAGTTCATCCGAGTCACCAGCCTCAGAAATCGCTGGTTAACAGCAGCTCAGATTAGAGACCAGGTCAATGCCACACAGAGTTCTAGCAGCAGACACATCTCTACAACAACTGTTAAGAGGAGACTGTGTGCAGCAGGCCTTCATGGTAAAATAGCTGCTAGGAAACCACTGCTAAGGACAGGCAACAAGCAGAAGAGACTTGTTTGGGCTAAAGAACACAAGGAATGGACATTAGACCTGTGGAAATCTGTGCTTTGGTCTGATGAGTCCAAATTTGAGATCTTTGGTTCTAACCACCGTGTCTTTGTGCAACGCAGAAAAGGTGAACGAATGGACTCTACATGCCTGGTTCCCTCCGTGAAGCATGGAGGAGGACGTGTGATGGTGTGGGGGTGCTTTGCTGGTGACACTGTTGGGGATTTATTGAAAATTGAAGGACTACTGAACCAGCATGGTTACCACAGCATCTTGCAGCGGCATGCTATTCCATCCGGTTTGCGTTTAGTTGGACCATCATTTATTTTTCAACAGGACAATGACCCCAAACACACCTCCAGACTGTGTAAGGGCTATTTGACCAAGAAGGAGAGTGATGGGGTGCTACGCCAGATGACCTGGCCTCCACAGTCACCAGACCTGAACCCAGTCGAGATGGTTTGGGGTGAGCTGGACCGCAGAGTGAAGGCAAAAGGGCCAACAAGTGCTAAGCATCTCTGGGAACTCCTTCAAGACTGTTGGAAGACCATTTCAGGTGACTACCTCTTGAAGCTCATCAAGAGAATGCCAAGAGTGTGCAAAGCAGTAATCAAAGCAAAAGGTGGCTACTTTGAAGAACCTAGAATATAAGACATATTTTCAGTTGTTTCACACTTTTTTGTTAAGTATATAATTCCACATGTGTTAATTCATAGTTTTGATGCCTTCAGTGTGAATCTACAATTTTTATAGTCATGAAAATACAGAAAACTCTTGGAATGAGAAGGTGTGTCCAAACTTTTGGTCTGTACTGTATATTTAATTTTTTTTTGCATAGTTTTTTTTTTTTTTTTAAGGGTTAAAATGTAAAGAAAAAGAAAAAAAAAAGTAAATATGGTATCCCCGGACTCATCTGAAATCAGAAATTGAAAAAATGGCTGTAGTGGAAAGGGGCTTAAAAGAATAGAGCTTTGCTCAGAATACAGACAGGAAGACGTGCCTGAACAGGAGTTCATGACACACAGGAATACATATAAAGAAATGAAGTATTGCTCAGGCATACGGACAGAGACTAAGGCATTTCTCAGACTGAGTGTGGCAAGAAAAGCTATTTTTTTTTTTCTACACACAGACAGGGTTTGGCAGAAGGAAACTTAAAGATGAGCACACTAATTTTTAAAGAAATGGTAGAACACTCAGAGGTATCCAGGTGGCTTGGTCTGCTGAGAAATGTAGTACAACAGCAAGCGCAAAGTGTTTGCATTACAAGTAGAAGACTCAGATTTAGTTGACCCATAGATTTATGAGACTGTAGTCATTCTGTGTCTGTCTTTCCCACTGTTAGACCAGCAGCCGCCTGTGTGTGTCAGTGACAATGTTATTGTGCTACAGCAGATTCATCAATCTCAAACAAAATTTTCAGAGTCAAAACATTTACAATGCAATCTGTAATGTGCCCAAGACCAAGAACAGACAAGACAATTTAGTCATACTACACAGTACTGTTTTTGCAAAATGTAAGACCCAGTAAAATTAAACACAGGAACTATTGTAAACTAGAGTTTTTGTTGTATCAAGGTGATATAATAAAACTTGTCCTATTTTTGCCTTGTTATACACCAAAAAAACCAACATTGAAGTATATTCACTAGCACTGCTGCGATTTACTTTTTCTTGCGTAAAAGTGCCTGAATAAAATTCAAAGGATGGGACAATGTAGTAGAAGGAAGAACCTGTTCGGCCAGTAGAAGTGACAATAGTCTACAGTTGGTCGATGACTGCAGTAGGTAATAGCATAAAGTAAGAGAGGAAGTAGATAAGATTGTGGAGCTTATGGCTCACTTATCCTCTCAGGAGGATGATGATGACAGTGACACTGTGACTTTAAGCCAATGTTCAGCAACTTCAGCACATAATAATAATATATAATTGTAATGATATAATTTAGCACATAATAAAACCAAAAAACACTGATTCTTCATTTTCCAAACACCACACCTTGCTACTCCTGAAAAAGTGATACATTTTAAAGTGCTTGTAAAAGCCATTGCTTCCTCCGATAGCACCAATAGTTCTTAAACAGGCTGATTATTATCAGCAAATACCATCAATTTACAAAGCCATATCTGTTGCTGTCACTTTGACATTACTAAATCTGTATTTGTGTTAAAGAGCTTGAAACGTATTAGATAGAGTCTTATAGATTTGCCTACAAATAAATATAAATTTACTTACATCAAAAGTAAGTTTTTTTCTTTATTTGTATCATTGAACTAAAATTCTCCTCTGTACAGCTACTACCATTCACCATTTATTTTTATTGCTATGACTCCCCTTAATTCCATCTAATAATGGTGTAAATTCATCATTCCCTCTAAACCAGAAAACTGGCATAGAAGGATAATATTGAGGCAAGAAAGGGCCTTGCACCAAGCTTGCACCTCAAGCCGCAATTGTGCAAATGTTGGCATTGCAGGGATCAAGGTGGGCCAAGGCATCCATAACTCGGTACGGCAGATTTATTATAGCTTAGATCAGTTACCTGGTGTGAGTTACAATGGAAATCTATGCCCGTTCCTAACTGATGTAGATTACCATTCTGGCGCAGGGACAGCAGACAAATTTATGAAGAGGCTGCCGCCTCTTCATAAATCTCTCATTCCCTGTGGCAGTCGGGCCCTTTATTAAGCCTGGTGTATGATATGCCAGTCTTAATAAATTTGCCCTAATGTGTCTAGTGAAGTGATTGAGGAACCTTGTGAGATTTATCTTCCAAATATTTGTGAGGTTCGCCCTCAAATTTTGGTTTGAACCAAATTAGTTCAGTCTGAAACAGAAATGCTATTATTATAGTATGGGGTCTCTTCAGACCCCAAAGTATGATATTGGAGGCCCAGGGGAGGCATGGAAATCTAATAAACAGCTCACAATGACCTTTACTCACCTCTTTGGCGCTTTTTCGCAGCAGCTGGTTTTCTTTTCTGGTATCTGGTTTCCGGGACACTGGTGAAGCCTATGACTGAGCCTCAGAAGTCAAGTGAGAGGTGTCAGTGTCTAGACCCCAGAGTATAATAACTATTGATGGGTACCAAACCCCAAAAACCTCAGATTCAGCCAAGCCAGTTCATCTTAACCTATTGTTGGTGATCGCATTTGGTAAGTAGCTCAAATTCCTGTTATTATGTAGCCAGACCCTAAAAATCATTACACTAGAAGTGGTTTCTTTTCACCGGCACTGGACATGTAGAGTGGACTTCGGAAGTTTGGTTTAAGTTAATGATAATGCCTATAAAATAAAGTTTAGTAAAACTATTTGTGCGCATTCAGTGGGGATACAGTAACTCCTTCATTTTTAATCATTGTAAAATTGCAAAAAAAAAAATTAAAAATGGGACAGAATTACTTACAAAAATGTGCCAGAAAATTACCAACATGCACCACATTTATTATTTGTTTTAGACACATTGTGTGCCTTGTCTAAGGGGGCTTGGCTTACCTTTGTTGGAAAGGTGTGTTTTAGAAATACCACCATGCATCAAATTTAAAATTTTTAAAAACTTAAAAAAAAAATTGTTGTATGGGCAACTTATTTTATACCTTTTTCACTGCAATTTTAATTTTTTTACAGTACAAACTCAGTTTCTACTTCATTGACAGGAGTTACGGCAAACCTGTATTGTTTGTTCCCTTTAGCACAGTCTGGGATAATCAGGAGGGGAGCGTTTGTATTTTTTTACCATTATTTTTAATTTTTTTTATATTAATTACAAGCGGAGTTGTCCTTTAAATCCATTTCAAAGTTCCAATCAGGATACATTTTTTTTTCTCTCTGTGTATAATTTAACTTAGGAAATAATCATTCAAGGTGACATCTCTGCTTCAAGCACAATTTGCTATGCCAATATGACATGTCATAGAAGAGATGTTTTATTCCTTGTTAGAAAGATCTCCAAATAAGCACATGCTGTAAATATGCTTTCCTCCAGAGATTAGAGATTTATAAAAATATTTCTACCACTTGAAATTCCCCAAGCCTTTGCAGCCAATGCAATTCTTTAGCGAGAGATGCAATTGCCGGCGTACAGAATGTTCTGCTTTCCCATGTGTCTCTACTGCACAATTATCTTTGTGACATTTCGGTATAAATAGACACATTTTGACCAATCATTTTTCCCCCATCAATTTGTTTACACCATCAGCGCTGATAATATAAAACGCTCCCTTCTGGGACCAATCTTTATACGGTACTTAGTTAAAGTGTAATACTATCATTTTAACATATGGTACACACAGTATGCCACAAGTTAAAATATTACTGACTCCCAATGGTGACATTTTTATTGCATCTATCTGAGAAAAGTAATACACACCAATTCTGGGGCTGTTGAATTCTTCTCATTGCTTCTCTAGTTAAGATCCCTTATATTATGTAAGAGTCACACTGTCACTTTTCTCAGACCACTATTATATACTGCATTGCAATACCCGGCCAAAGGTAAGTGAACTTTACTAACCAGTTCATATGTGGGTATTTTTTATTTTTCAATTCATTTTTGCAGATTATTTTTCTATCACCAATTTAGCATTATTTTGAATATTTTTTACATAAAAAAATTCAAAAAGTTTTTTTTTTTTAATTCCATCTATGTTTCTTAGTAACCATATACTGTAGCATAAATGTAAAATTATTTTCATATTTTTTATTGTTATTTAACACTATAAATAAATAAATATATAAAACATGTCCAGGGGAATCATTTACAATTTTAGAAGGGAAAGTATTTTTTTTTTTTTTCATCTTTCTTTTAGACTGTAATTTACTTTCCGAATGGTAATAAAGGGCCTTTTACTTTTTTTTTTACTTTATTTTATTTTGTGTTTTAAGATTTTTTTTTTCCCATTGTAGTAGTCTAAATTTCAGAAAGAGGACCATTTTTCTTTAATATATAATTTATTCTTTAAGGTTCTGATTTTCCATTGTAATAATTACAATTTTAGAAAAAAAATTGCTAGGTTTGTGTTTAGGTAAATTTACATTAAATTATTTATTTACTTTCCTGCTTTAGACCAAAAATATTACCAGGGTTTTCAAGGATTTAAAAAAACTACTGACTAAGATAGGGAATGTAGTAAAATTACAAAAAAACCCCAAAAACTTAAATAAATCTGTTAAATCAACCACGGCTGCCGCATCTTTGTTCTGGTCATGCCCAGGAATTTTGTTGACTTGTACATGTCTTGACATGGACATATGCATATGACCATTGTAGCCAATCACTGAATACTGAGATGTCATGCCATACATGTAGACATCAATGCAGAGGCCAGTGATTGGCTGGAGCAGTCACATCTGCATGTATAGCAAGACATCACTGCAGGACAAGCAAATAGACCAATGGTAACCACCAAAGAGGTAGCACTGGACCAGGTACAAATTTATAAGGTGACACTGGTGTAACTTTAGGGGTCACAGTGATCACAATTACGACTGGACCTAGATGCCAAGGGGGCCCAGACGTCATCCTCAACACACTAGGGCTGGATAAACTTCTCTGGTCTCGTTTCTGATTTACTTTGATGGCCGCAGTCTGTGCATTGTAAATTTATTTCCCCTACTCTCTGGTGCACTGAAGTGAGAAGATTTATGATACACAGCCTGCCACTGTCAGAAAGGAGAAATATAAACATTTTATGACAAAAAATGGGAGTTGGTTAACAGAATATAGTCAAGGACTAATTCTGTGAAGAGCCTGTGGCAGAAAAGGGGGCCTGATTACAATGTGTGGGACACCACCAGGGGGTGGGAATGATGGGGAGCTTGTGTGCACAGCCATGTCATGAACAAATCTTCATGGTGGTCTGAGTACAGATAGATAAGGAAGGGGAAATGTAAATTCTGCAAAAATGTAGGGATGGGGAGCAGCTGACGGTCTTAGGAAGTTGAGCTTTTGCGCCAAGGCTTGTGAGCCTCTAGCTATTCCTCTGCAAACCGAGTATATTTTTCCACATTATCTGCCTATAACAAGGGGTTGTCCACAATTGTCTAACAATTGTGGACAACCCCTTTAACCACTTAACCATCCTAGACTACCATGAAGAATAGTTATTAATATTAACCCATTTCTCTCTCTAGATCACTAGATGTGCTTGTTAAGTTTTCCGTCCCCTCATGGATATTACAGGAATACCATCATTAATCCTAAATCCCAACATGAGAAAAAACGTGTTATGTAATGCACATTAACTTAAACATGGAAAGAGTCCATGAGGAATATTGGTGTTGTGGGTACAAATTTGGAATGTGGGTCATATTGGTATCCCCTAGTTTACCCTGACAATGTAGCTAGGGTTGAATGTCTTACATCCTAGTATAGATTGTATCGCTATGTTACTTTGGGCCTAATAAGCTATTTATGTATATAAGTATATTGTGCAAGCTGGCGCTTTTCTGAATATTCAGGTACATCAAATGCTATGATGTCCTTTAAGAAATATGTAAACAAGCTTAAAAGGCATAAGACTTGATCATTAAGAAGTTTAGCCATAAATGCAGTGAAGATAATGTGAGTCATTCTGAAATATCATTACTTTTACTTGTAGCTGAATGTTTTCATCATACTTATTCCTGATTTTATTCTGGCTTCTGTTTAGAGATGAATGATTCATCTTATTACACATTAAAAAATTATTTTCCTCGGTCTTGGAAGAATTTGTGTTTTTACTTTTTTCGTTCCAGCCTATTTGGATAATTAAAGGGTTTTTTGTGTTTAAAAAGGATTTTTTTTTTAATAAAATGACTATAACATGCAGGTGTAGATGTGACACAAATTATCTGAACATACTCCTATAAAGGTGAACTCTGGGCACATATCATAATTAGTAAAATGGAGCTTCTAGACTGGTAAAACTGTTATGGTCCCTAAAATGCAAGTCTCCAAGGAGCTTTGGACACTGTAGGTCCTTTATAACTGCAGGTAATACCAACTACTGCTGAAAATTACTGGGTTGTACAGGAGAAGTTGCCAAAATGACCACACTTCTGTGATGTCACTTCCTGCTCCACAGCTATTGGCTGAAGTTGTACCACGCACACTTCCTGTTGAACCCACCCCCTGCATACACACTTCACATACTGGTAATACTAAGAGATCTTATACATAGAGCTCTACATCAGCACCTATCCTCTAGATTATATGCAACCAAATAGACTTGTGGCTTTGCCCTCCCATCTTCAGTGGTGCTCTACTCACTTACAAATACTGTCCAATAGTTCAATCCATAAGGAACAAAATAGAGCGGCACTCAGCAATCTTCATACAAGGGTTTTAGTCATGTGAAATGTCCATGGGTCAGGGTTTGGTGTCCTCTTGTGATATGGATTGAATAAAACCTGTGTATGAAGATTGCTGAGTGCCGCTCCATTTTGTTCTTTATGCTCTCTGCTCCCTTTCAGGTAATTCTCTCTAGCCCAAATGCAAAAAAAAAAAAAAAAGCAGAAAATTCTCAGATTTACCAGTATTATGTGCAGAGAGCTACAGGGGACAGGGTGAGCAGGAAGTCTGTGAAGGGAAGCCTTAGCCAATTACTGCAGAACAGGAAGTGATGCAGTGATGTCAGAGAGGTGGCTTCATCTGCACAACTTACAGTATTCTGCATAGCTCAGTAACCTGCAATTATATTGGTCCTTTAGTATGCATAGCTCTTTAGCATCTTGTATTGAAATGACTAGACTGCAAGAATTAAAGGGGTTGATCCTTTAAAGATACATATCCTATCAAATTCACTTAAAGAGGACTTTTCACGTCCTCATGTATATTCAGTTTTACATACCGCTAGAAAGCCGACAGCACGCTGAATTCAGTGCACTGTCGGCTTTCCAGTTATATGTCCCGGGGCTGGAGATATCGGGGGTCTAAATTTCACCGTTCACTGTCAGAAGGGTGTTCCTGATAGTCTAGCTGCGCTGTGAGGCACGCCCTCCCTGACTGTGCTGGTCCATAGCCTTGTACTGGGGGGGCGTTCCTCACAGCTCAGTGTCATCACTGGGCAGTAAGGAACGCCCCCCTCTCTCTGTCCTCATCCATAGATGGGAACTGTCAGAGGGGGCATTCCTTACAGCCCAGTGATGACGCTGAGCTGTAAGGAACGCACTCCCGTAACAAGTCTATGGACGGGTACTGTCAGGGAGGGTGTTCCTCACAGCTCAGCTAGACTGTCAGGAACGCCCTTCTGATAGTGAACGGTGAAATTTAGACCCCCGATATCTCCAGCCCCGGGGCACATAATGGAAAAGCCAACAGTGTGCTGAATTCAGCGTGCTGTCAGCTTTCTAGCGGTATGTAAAACCGCATATACATGAGGAGGTGAAAGGTCCTCTTTAAATAGAAGCAGAGCTGCTTCTGGCCATACACCTTGCATACAGCTTCCAGCAGCCAAATTAGATCGTCGTCGGTACAGGGACCAGGTATCAGGCCTGGTGAAAGTCTCCCATACCTCCTCCCTGGGAATGAAGCACCAATGTACTGGTATGACTGCTATGGGGCTGTAGAAGATTACAATCCCAGCAGCCCCATAACAGTGAGTGGAGCACTGGTCATGCAAATGTACTATCGATTATTCGCGTGAAGGAGGCATTGAGGACTTTCAGTACCCCCCTTCGCTTCATTGCTGGGGGACCTGACTGTTGGACCACTAGTGATGGGATACTTAACCCCTATCCAGTCATAGTTTTTGTCACTATTTCTTAAATACACAGAAAAGAAAATCATTGAAGTTATGAATGTTGTATCTTGTCTTGTCATGAAAAGAAGGGAACCTCCATTTTGGCTACTATAGCCACTGCATATACACACAGGCTAAAAATGTGTTGTGAATGTGTATATGACTCTGTCCGTTGAGGTTTATGTGAGTTTCTTCTGCAGTTTCCACAACCTTCATAGCCACCAGCACTGCCTTTATAATCAATCAGACATCTATCTTGTGGATACACCATAAATGTGTAAATTTGGAGTATCCCTCCAAGGGGGTGTCCAATTTATATTTTTTTTTTTTTTGCAATTTTACCAAAGGCTGCGAACATATTACAGATGTAGGGAAGTTTGACATTATAGTTAACAAGTTAAATAAATATTTGCAGCACATTTTGACTAATATTCAAGTTAAAGGGGTTGTCTGAGGCATAATGGCTACTGATAACTTATCCACAATATCAGATCTGTTGGGGTCTCCAACATCCAGACCCCACACCAATTAATACAAGGTAGGCAGCCAGAAGCAGCTATTGAAGTTGATTGTAGCAGAGCTACATTTCCCCTGGGCCTTTGCTAAAGTGCATGGAGCCAGAATCTGTATACAGTGTCCAGAGTCATACACTGTAGCGGTGGTGCTGAGGAACTACAGCTCTGCTTCCATTCACTTCAATAGAAGCAGAGATGACCCTATACTTCATATATAGCTTTTGGTAGTCGAATCAGGTGATCGGTGCAGGGTCTAGGTCTCGGAACCTCACCAATCTGGCACTGATTGCCTGTTCTGTGGAAAGGTCATCAGTATCCATTTTGTCTAGGTCTTGAACAACCCCTTTAAATACTGTTACAATAACTAAAACAATAAAAATAGAACTTATACTCACCTTGTAAAATCCATTGCTGCTCTAGAACGGCCAAACCAGAGCTCCCTATGGGATGACCAGAGAGGACTACTGGGGAGTACAGGAACTGTGACTCTTGAACAGTGAAGGATTTATGAGATGCGTTATAGTCATTTTCTATTTTACCAGATTCCTTGTTTTGGTAATTTTCTATTTCATCACATTCCCATCTTTGGTAATTTTTTGGAAATCCTAGAAACCCCAATAAGGCTAGCCCCAGTCATAGAAGCAGTACATTGGAGATCTACAACTAAAGGTCCAAATTTCTGTCGTATTTGGGACCCCTGGAGTACCCAATACATCCTGATGAGGATCCAATGTTAGCAATTTATTTTACATTTTCATTTTTGTTACCATTATTGTGATGTTTGTCTAAATAAGTTCTTGCCGTTGTGGCACGTATTCTTCTATCAGTTTTATTGTGTTGCTTAACTCAGCGTCACATTTCATTTATTTTCTCCCCAGCATCATCTCTGTATCAGTAAGTTTCTAAAAAAAAAAAAAAAGGTAATGAATAATTCAATAAATAAAGTCAAATAAAGTTGACCCTAACCAAATAATTTGTTGCTGTCTGTACATTCCAGCTTGCGCCTGTCAGGTAATAAAGTCAAATATCAATTTTCCGTTTCACTCAATTTCTTTTTGTTTGAAGGGTTCACCAAAAATAACTTGATACTCAGAGACCTCCACCCACCCAATGGATATCTGTAAGCAGTTATAACAAGAAGCAAGTGTTTAATGTTCCTGCAGCACCAGCACAGGGGAAATAAAGCACTGCACAGGTCCCACTGAAATCAATGACCCACCATGTTATGCATAGACATGCTGGGTCATCCAGAACAAGAGATGCTCTTTGTAGGAGCTCTAGCTTCCTGTAGATAGATGAAGGTCCTGAATGAGAAATTCCCAGCAGGAGTTGGTATGAAATGGTAACACAGAAGCCAGCAGAATTCTCTATCTACTTACAAAAATAAAATATATAAAATGTAATTCAGAGTAAGGAAAATTTTGTCTAACACAGTGAGAATATTTCCTAACATGACGTCACATTAGAGACTAGAGATGAGCGAATCGAAGCTGATGAAGTGGAATTCGATCCGAATTTCAGGAAATATCCGATTCGCATCAAATCCGGATTTTTTTTTAAATGGCTGCTGCACATGTTAGGACATGGGGCAAGGAACTCTTTGAACGTGGGATCACCCACAATGCCATGCGTCCAGCCAATCAGCAGCCAGCCGTGTAATGTCACAGCTCTTTAACCCCATTCGCGAGCGCCCACGGCATGTTTGACCGCTGCATTCAGCCGCCCACCTTGGCTCTCTGCAGCCAGGAAATAGCTGATTTTAACGCGATTTGCCACAATTTCATTCGGATTGAATAGAATCGTATCGGAAAATTCGGCGAATTTGCCGAATTGAATTTTTGAAAACTTCACTCATCTCTATTAGAGACCATGGCTGGCATAGATTTTTAGTTTTTGGCACATGGAGGGCCAATGATGTGCCAGGTTTATTAAGGCAAACAATCATAAAAAAATTATGTGCACGTCCATTCTGGTGCACAGAGGATCGAGACTGACGTAGGAGACAACAAACTTCATAAATGTCCCCCTTTATGTTCCAAACCCATAACCATCCCACCAATCTTCAAATTTTTTGCCGAATGACAGTTTATGAGAGTATGTTAGATGATGGGGACCAGCAAGGAAATCTTGTCAAGGAGTCTTGTCAAGGAGTGACAGTATATCAAGCTACTACTTACTGCCACGAATGCCAACATTGATTATTATCAATAACATTGATTTAGTCGTTGCATACAGTACCACTGTCCCATAAGGTCCCTTTAAATCATGCTAGTGAGATTCTCAAGATTATCTGCCAATCTAATGTCCTACTTCTCTCACGGATGCGGTACTAATGGAATTCCATTTCTATCTGCATGGAACACATAAACCCCATTACGAAGGACTATAGAAATAAGTGTTTATATAAGACCACACAGAAATACTCATATTTTCATCAAGTACTCAGTCCTATACGTTCTATCTCATCTTTCTTGAGTGACCATGGATATATGTCCTAGAAGAACCATTGTACCAAAAGAAAATTGATTCCTCCTGGTGTGAATTGGATGCCATAGGTTGCCTTTAATGGACTTCATACAAAGCAAAGAAATTAGAGAGGGTCATAAGGCCCCTTTAAATCACTCTAATGAGATTCTCGAAATTATCTGCCAAACCAATGTCCTACTTCTCCCACAGATGCCGTACTAATGGAATTTTAATGTAACGTATCTGAGGGAATAATTGGAGCAAATGACGGTGAGCACAAAGGACAGGTTTTTAAGTAACAATACTAATACAGTGACTAATAGGATCTCTCAGTTCTCTGTAGGTTTTACCAAATAGAAATGTTAATTCAGAAGACAAAAGAGAAAACACTAGGCGAAGGCGCTGGATTAATAATATATACGAGATCATTTGAGGATAAAAGCACAAAAACACGAAGGAACGCGGCAGACTGGGAGCTGGTGAGTAATTATATTAAATCTATGGATGTGTTGAGAAACAAGTCAATTTGCTTAGAAGGAAGTCTTGTAATCACATTCTTTATGGGATTTTATTCTAATGTGAATTAACAGCAAAATGCAAAGTAAAGAGAGAGAAAATGCCACATCTGACTGTAGTAATTATGTACAAACAAATATTAAAGAACGTGGATGGAGGAATGCTAATGAGAAAGTTTACTCCTTAAAGGGGATCTCCAACTTAAATAGGAACTGAGCTGCAATAACCAAACATGGCCACTACAAATTAGATGGAGCTGTCTGCTTCCGGCTCTGCCTACTGTGTAGTTCCAGCACCAGCAGATGCAATGGGAAGGTGATTAGTGGACCACTCCTTTAAATATTTTTTAAATATAAAAAAAATTGTTTTTTTTTTTTCATATTACATCACTTTCTAGGGCTGCAGTATATTTGACTTTGATGCTTAGCAAGTTTATAATGGATTTTAGTTTACATAGATTTAACAGTTATTGTTTATCTACCTATGCACTTTTTGTATACATATACATGCACCTTTGTGTCTCATATATTATACTATATACAGTACAGACCAAAAGTTTGGACACACCTTCTCATTCAAAGAGTTTTCTGTATTTTCATGATTATAAAAATTGTAGATTCACACTGAAGGCATCAAAACTATGAATTAACACATGTGGAATTATATACTTAACAAAAAAGTGTGAAACAACTGAAAATATGTCTTATATTCTAGGCTCTTCAAAGTAGCGACCTTTTGCTTTGATTACTGCTTTGCACACTCTTGGCATTCTCTTGATGAGCTTCAAGAGGTAGTCACCTGAAATGGTTTTCACTTCACAGGTGTGCCCTGTCAGGTTTAATAAGTGGGATTTCTTGCCTTATAGATGGGGTTGGGACCATCAGTTGTGTTGTTCAGAAGTCAGGTGGATACACAGCTGATAGTCCTACTGAATGGAGTGTTAGAATTTGTATTATGGCAAGAAAAAAGCAGCTAAGTAAAGAAAAATGAGTGACCATCATTACTTTAAGAAATGAAGGTCAGTCAGTCCGAAAAATTGGGAAAACTTTGAAAGTGTCCCCAAGTGCAGTGGCCAAAACCATCAAGCGCTACAAAGAAACTGGCTCACATGAGGACCACCCCAGGAAAGGAAGACCAAGAGTCACCTCTGCTGCAGAGGATAAGTTCATCCGAGTCACCAGCCTCAGAAATCGCAGGTTAACAGCAGCTCAGATTAGAGACCAGGTCAATGCCACACAGAGTTCTAGCAGCAGACACATCTCTACAACAACTGTTAAGAGGAGACTGTGTGCAGCAGGCCTTCATGGTAAAATAGCTGCTAGGAAACCACTGCTAAGGACAGGCAACAAGCAGAAGAGACTTGTTTGGGCTAAAGAACACAAGGAATGGACATTAGACCTGTGGAAATCTGTGATTTGGTCTGATGAGTCCAAATTTGAGATCTTTGGTTCCAACCACCGTGTCTTTGTGCAACGTAGAAAAGGTGAACGAATGGACTCTACATGCCTGGTTCCCACCGTGAAGCATGAAAGGGGAGGTGTGATGGTGTGGGGGTGCTTTGCTGGTGAAACTGTTGGGGATTTATTCAAAATTGAAGGACTACTGAACCAGCATGGTTACCACAGCATCTTGCAGCGGCATGCTATTCCATCCGGTTTGCGTTTAGTTGGACCATCATTTATTTTTCAACAGGACAATGACCCCAAACACACCTCCAGACTGTGTAAGGGCTATTTGACCAAGAAGGAGAGTGATGGGGTGCTACGCCAGATGACCTGGCCTCCACAGTCACCAGACCTGAACCCAATCCAGATGGTTTGGGGTGAGCTGGACCGCAGAGTGAAGGCAAAAGGGCCAACAAGTACTAAGCATCTCTGGGAACTCCTTCAAGACTGTTGGAAGACCGTTTCAGGTGACTACCTCTTGAAGCTCATCAAGAGAATGCCAAGAGTGTGCAAAGCAGTAATCAAAGCAAAAGGTGGCTACTTTGAAGAACCTAGAATATAAGACATATTTTCAGTTGTTTCACACTTTTTTGTTAAGTATATAATTCCACATGTGTTAATTCATAGTTTTGATGCCTTCAGTGTGAATCTACAATTTTTATAGTCATGAAAATACAGAAAACTCTTGGAATGAGAAGGTGTGTCCAAACTTTTGGTCTGTACTGTATATGGAAATATACAGGAAAAAATAAATAAATAAAATAAAGCTGGCCAGAAAGTTGTCTCCTGAATGCTTGTCTGGCAGCTATCCCTCCTGACCTCCATACCAATACAATTAATTAATTAATTAATTAAATTTATTTAATTATTTTATTTATTTGCTTACCTATGAAGCACCATCATATTTCAAAGCGCTTTACAGAAATATGGTCAACACAGTCCCATATAGGACACACAATCTAAATTCCCTATCAGTATGTCTTTGGAGTGTGGGAGGAAACCAGAGTTCCCGGAGGAAACCCACACAAATATGGGGAGAACACACAAACTCCTTACAAACCTGGCTGTGCTGAGTGTGCATGTCTTTTGAATGGGAAGAGGTGAACATAGTTGGTTCCAGACACCTTTGGCAGAAGCTTATCTCACCTGAAAAGTATATGATCAGGCGTGTTCTGATTCTTATTTCCACTGACAACTTTTGCCATAAGACAAAAGTCGGGGCCCCTAAAAGCACATTCGATGGAAAGACCCAGCAAAATCTTTGGTTTAGCCAACACTGATCTAATTTATACAGCCCATATTGCTCCAATGTACTTATTTGAATATTGACAAAAATGGTGATATCTCGGCAACGTAGGCTCCAATTCAATAGAGAAAACCATTGTTTGATTCAGGTGACCTAAACCTATCTGCGGGGTTGGGTTAATATGTTGGGTTCAGATGACAGACTCCCTTTATGATCGTATATTGTAGGAGGTGGTCATTCATTTGTCAGAAAAGAGGAATTGTGGAATATTATTTATTTAATAATTTACTTATTTTTATGTTTCCTTCTTTCCATCCACTTCCTTGTCTACAATGCCCACTTCATTTTCCAGCTCTCAATATTCCCAGTATTTATTACTACTTACTCTTCTAGAATACTTTTCTCATCTGCTTATTATATATGTAAGTTCACATGTCGCTGGTTCTTTTCTTCATTCCAAGTTCTCAGAAATGAAACTATGACAATTAAGAATAATAGGTGTTAAGGGAATATGGATTATTTTAAGTACAATCTCTCGAAAATAGGATCTTTCTTGGATTCTCGGGAACCATGTTGTAAGTTTTTTCTCATATCCTTTATTTCTCTGGCACTACTTTAAGTATGGATCCATCACATGTGCACTAGTACTGGGAACTGCTATTTACAACTGTATTTCATATTTTTATGTTTTTTTTCATATTCCACTAATATTACATTTAATGTTTATTATTTTAGACATCTGATCTACGACTGCACACCCCTGGATCCACCACTTTTGCAGGTCTTACATTTTTCCTTTTGTTAACAATAGAACACATTTTGTTCCTACCCACACAATAAAATCTTATTGGTATTGAGATACCATTGTTCAGTTTCTTGTTATTCTAGAAATGTGTTGAAAAAGGTTATTTTTCCTATTATTAAATATATTCTCATTTTAAAGAAAATATTCTCTATCTGCAATAGCAGACACCCTTCCTTAAGATTTCATCAAAACTGGTCAAGGGTCTGCTCTCCTGACATGTCTGTTTTAGTAAATACACTAGTTGTATTCCCCATAATATAACAGTTCTGGATAATATATTTTAAAGCATGTACTTGATACCTTTCTCCTGTTATTCTTCCTAGAATGTTATAATACAATTGACAATTGGGAGTTACCTTTCCCTTGTCAGAGGATGTGTCCTTACAATGTCTGACAATGTCACCACTGATTGGACCATTTCCGATTGACACACCTTAAACAGGTAACTCTCAGAAGTCAATTTATTATTTTTTTTCCTAGGAAGCATAACAGGAAAAACATAAAAAAATATAATCTAGAATTATTATTTAATTATTTAATGGGGAATACAAAAACTACTAAAATAAACATGTCAGAAGACAACTTATTAAAGACATCTTTACTACTTCTACCGTACCTTTTAGAACCCTAATACCACGTTGCCTCCAATCCATTCACCTCCAAAGTCCCCAGCATCAACAATTCTATCTCAATAGTCGCTTTTTTCCAATTTTTTGATATAAAATTTTAACAAACAACCTAACCAGTGGTGATTAAACCACCATCTTTTAAAGGAAACATATCACCATTTTTTTTTAAAGCCAGATAGTAAAATATATCATGTTTTTCTAAGGCTGGGTTCACACTAGCATTCAAACTCCGTTCGGGGTTTCCATCCCTGAATCCGCTTGAAAAACCAGGACTTTTCTCTCTGCATTTTTCCAGCAGAAACCTGGCAGACCCATTTTAGTCTAGGTATAGGTTTCTGTAGGTAATTTCTTTTTAAGCGGATTAGGTTTCCTTTTTTCGGGTCCCCAAGTGGACCTAAGGAACGGAAAGCCGAACGCAGGTGTGAACCTAATGTAATCTGTTCTTATTTTTTGATTTGTATATTTGTTATTCTATTTTTTGTACATAATTATGAGAGAAAAGCATCTTACCTGAACTTCTATTCAATTCTGTTAACAGCATTTAGTGATATGCTTTACAGCATAGTGATATCCACAGGCAGCAATAGTCTGGAGTCAACACATTGAATTATATGGGATGATTTTCCAGGCATCCTATGTGCGGGGAGAAGGATTAGATAAACTGTGACATCATCTGTTGTCAGTAATGGATGCAAGGAGAGGTCACCATGGGCATTATCTATAGAGGTGCTATCTTCTATTGTAATCCTGTCTGTCTTCTCTGTGATGTAAAGGAGTGGGAATGGTGAGAAAAAGCCCTACAGGATTGCAAAGTGTCAGTCTATTATGAGACTTAATGACCAAATTGAAAATTGTAGGATGTATTATGTTTAAAATAAATAAATAAAATTCTTAAAAAATATGATTAACATAAAAGCTTAGTTTAAAAAATAGGTAAATTTCCTTTAAATACAGAAGTAACAAATTTTACCTTGATATTTAATTAATTACTTGCCATCGAATTAAATGGCATGTAAGACATTGAATGTAAAGTTAATATTTGCTACCGTACGCTGTGCCCCAATAACAGCCCATCTTCATTAACATTTTTGTCAATCGCTTCAATGCAACAAAAATTTTTTAAAAATGGAAAACTTGAAAATAGTCTTATTTCATAGTATTGTATTGTTTCATGTCTACCGCTCCTTTGCGAACCTATGTGTTTCCATGGTAACAGACTACAAACAAATCCCAATAGTGTAATGCTGCAGTCATGTTGCTATCCATCTGTCCCTACTTCTTTGTAAGACAGACAGATGTCAACATCACTACAATACCAAACTGTCAGGGTTTATTCGTAGTCTGTTACCATGGAGACACCTACATAGATCTGCATTGGAGCTGGAGGCATAAATCAGAAGGGAATTTCTAATAAAGACTATTTATAAAGTTTCTTCTTTTTTCATTTAAAATGCCCTGAAACAATAAAACAAATGATTACAGATGTGAACCTTCCATTTAAGCTTTATTTACACAAGTTTCATATAAAAATATTACAAAATGCTCTTTATTATCGGCGGCTACAATGTAACAGATTATAACTCGCTTTTTACACTTACAGTAAAACTAATAGGGGATAACATTAATTGCAGTAAACAATATCCTTGGTCTAAATGTATTAAGTGTCTGGATATAAACTTTGGAGCCTTGTAAAATGTCAGCTAATTTACTAGCATTTTGTCTTTCTGCCAGTTTATGTTCCAGTCTGTTGGCTGAATTGAAGTATTTACTACTAATAACTTTTTATTGCCTTACCATGGGGATGATTTCACAGGTCCTGTTCTTGCACTTTGTGAAGGGATAGAATGTCACGGCTCATTAAGTTCTAATCAGCCTGCGATTCATCCTAGTTATGATGAAGTGCTCATGTTGCTGATAGGCACAATGGTGTCATCCACCAGAGTCAGCCTCACCTGATGGGATTTGTTTGGTTTACAATTTGGCATGACTCAAATGCAAAAACAACACCAAAGTGCAGAACTTATGGACAGGCTGTTTATGAAACAAGAGATAAAGTATTATTCTAATAATTACTGTCCGTCATCTATTCACCTCGTGTGCAAATAACGTTATTATTGTAGAAAAGTTTCATCTATTTGTTACAGGTAAAATCAGAACCTTTGCCAACCCCGGACAGCCAAAGGGGGTGAATGATTCTGATTGTCAATTCCCTCGCTCTCCTGCTGCCCTTCTTTTTCAAGCGTGGGAGGAATTTTTTTCAAGTTTGGAAGGAAACCTGAAGAAACCCATGTAAATGTAAGGAGAACATGTAAACACCATTCCAATGTCCTTGAAGGAATTACAAAAACACCACATCTCCAGCTACTTGGGATTAACAGACAGCACAAACCTCAAGCTGATCGCCTAAGAGGTGTGACTTGAAACTTCTGAGACCGATGGCAAAATATGTAACAGAGACCCCCACCTATCATGTGTTATTTATAATGGTGTCTTCCTATGTAACCGAGGGACCGTCTGTCTGACATAAAAGTCCAGATGTGAATTCTACCTCATTGCTCCCAATGATGATTGGAATGGAGCAGCCATATGTAAAGTGGGCTTTCTGTGGACCCCATGAGAGCTCCAGGATAGACCACCCAAGGTTTGTGCCATCCTTGCAGATTTTTTTTTTTTTGGTGGTTTTTAGACACAAGCAAGGACCTCCGCTTAACATTATTCTTTCTTAGTTTTTGCAAGATTGACTGTTTATCTGGACATACATTACAGACCAAAAGTTTGTACACACCTTCTCATTCCAAGAGTTTTCTGTATTTTCATGACTATAAAAATTGTAGATTCACACTGAAGGCATAAAAACTATGAATTAACACATGTGGAATTATATACTTAACAAAAAAGTGTGAAACAACTGAAAATATGTCTTATATTCTAGGTTCTTCAAAGTAGCCACCTTTTGCTTTGATTACTGCTTTGCACACTCTTGGCATTCTCTTGATGAGCTTCAAGAGGTAGTCACCTGAAATGGTTTTCACTTCACAGGTGTGCCCTGTCAGGTTTAATAAGTGGGATTTCTTGCCTTATAAATGGGGTTGGGACTATCAGTTGTGTTGTTCAGAAGTCAGGTGGATACACAGCTGATAGTCCTACTGAATGGAGTGTTAGAATTTGTATTATGGCAAGAAAAAAGCAGCTAAGTAAAGAAAAAGGAGTGGCCATCATTACTTTAAGAAATGAAGGTCAGTCAGTCCGAAAAATTGGGAAAACTTTGAAAGTGTCCCCAAGTGCAGTGGCCCAAACCATCAAGCGCTACAAAGAAACTGGCTCACATGAGGACCGCCCCAAGAAAGGAAGACCAAGAGTCACCTCTGCTGCGGAGGATAAGTTCATCCGAGTCACCAGCCTCAGAAATCGCAGGTTAACAGCAGCTCAGATTAGAGACCAGGTCAATGCCACACAGAGTTCTAGCAGAAGACACATCTCTACAACAACTGTTAAGAGGAGACTGTGTGCAGCAGGCCTTCATGGTAAAATAGCTGCTAGGAAACCACTGCTAAGGAGAGGCAACAAGCAGAAGAGACTTGTTTGGGCTAAAGAACACAAGGAATGGACATTAGACCTGTGGAAATCTGTGCTTTGGTCTGATGAATCCAAATTTGAGATCTTTGGTTCCAACCACCGTGTCTTTGTGCAACGCAGAAAAGGTGAACGAATGGACTCTACATGCCTGGTTCCCACCGTGAAGTATGGAGGAGGAGGTGTGATGGTGTGGGGGTGCTTTGCTGGTGACACTGTTGGGGATTTATTGAAAATTGAAGGAATACTGAACCAGCATGGTTACCACAGCATCTTGCAGCGGCATGCTATTCCATCCGGTTTGCGTTTAGTTGGACCATCATTTATTTTTCAACAGGACAATGACCCCAAACACACCTCCAGACTGTGTAAGGGCTATTTGACCAAGAAGGAGAGTGATGGGGTGCTACGCCAGATGACCTGGCCTCCACAGTCACCAGACCTGAACCCAATCCAGATGGTTTGGGGTGAGCTGGACCGCAGAGTGAAGGCAAAAGGGCCAACAAGTGCTAAGCATCTCTGGGAACTCCTTCAAGACTGTTGGAAGACCATTTCAGGTGACTACCTCTTGAAGCTCATCAAGAGAATGCCAAGAGTGTGCAAAGCAGTAATCAAAGCAAAAGGTGGCTACTTTGAAGAAACTAGAATATAAGACATATTTTCAGTTGTTTCACACTTTTTTGTTAAGTATATAATTCCACATGTGTTAATTCATAGTTTTGATGCCTTCAGTGTGAATCTACAATTTTTATAGTCATGAAAATACAGAAAACTCTTGGAATGAGAAGGTGTGTCCAAACTTTTGGTCTGTACTGTACACATACAGTAACATAAAATAAAAGATGGGCGAAATGGCAGATTTTGGCCAATAGTCTTTTAAAACATGATCTGTTATGTTGGAAATTTTCAGTCGTGATTTGAACAAAAATATAAGTGTATGGCATGATTGACCAATCATATCCCATTCTGTGCAGAATCAGAGCAATTTCCTTCTAAACTGCCCCTCCTCATGACTGGGAAGAGTAATTGGTTAGGTTGTTGGTGGAATCATTGTAGGAATGATCTCACCATTGACCAACTAGCATCATCATGGCTGACTTTTATCTTATGTGTTTGACCAGCCTACGAAAAAGACTCATTTGAAATAACAGTGCCACATCTGACCAACTGTTGTGGTTAGTATTGCTCTTTAGCCTTATTCACTTCTGAACTATAATACCCAACCCATGGACAGGTGTGGTACTTTTGTTAAAGGAAAATGTTTTTTCTAATCCTGTACCACTCATTAAAATGTAACTGAGTTTTTATGAAATATGTGCAGGGACTTGCTGGGCAGTCTGTTATAAGCCTTCATATATGGTGTCCTATCAGTTTTTCTGCTGTTAATGTCCCCATTTTGGATGAAACACATTTTGCATTTTGTTTTGAGACTGTGGGCATGTACAATAAGGAGAAGTCTGCCCCCTCCCTATTCATTATGCCTAGTTTGGTTTGTTTACATGCAATTCTGCCAGGAGTAACTGTACAAGAGTAAACAAATAGCTTCAAAAAGCCCAAGTGAACATAATATAGGGGGATCCTAGAAAACTGATCTGCAAATATAGGGCAGATACATGCAGGCACCCACTACATTCTAGCATCTACCATGCAGGCATGACACAGGAAAAGATAAATCTATGAGCACAGTAAGTAAATCTGCTACTGCCTGTGAATAATATCCCATCTGTAATTACCTAAGCAGCCAGAAGTAGAGACAAGTACGTAGAAGACTTTTCTTACATTGTAAGCTTGAGATGTGCAGATATGTGTAAGGTGGTAAGGAAAATTAGCCCCTCCCATCTGCATTCACTGTATAAACAGAGAAAACCCCTCCCTCCTCACCTCACTGTCTTTCCATCTTGCTGCTAGGGGCGTACTTCCCTGGTAACAAAGCAGTCATCTGTATATTAGCTAGAAGGGAAACACCTAGTGGCAGGAATTTTAGAGAGGTTTTTCAGGCAAAAAGCAGCAACATTTTTAATTAAAGTGCATTACATTTTTGGTCCAGAATCACATGCTCTATGAAATGAGACTAAGTTTTCTGAAAAGTTAGTGACCACGTAAATCTACAAGCAGTAATGAATTCAGCTCCTTTGGACACATGGGTTGGTAGTTGAACAGAAGAACCTTCTATACTCTATAATAAATACTGATATTTGTCTTTTATTTAATATGTATTATAATAAAATATCTCTGGTTTGAGATATGTTTTACACCTTATAGCATCCGTCTGACAGGCACAGGATCCTAGTTTTATATTTATTTCATTTTTTCAGAGACAAACAGAGAGGACAAGTTTTCTCTCCTTAACTTGTGTTGACAGCAATGGATGTTAACGGGAGAAAACTAGCATTTCTGTCTTACTCATCACGGAAGATAAGAGCCTAAATCTTTGGTTAGGAGGCAATCCGACCAATCTGTCTAACATTTTCACATAAAAATGGTGCAGAATAAGAAGCACATAGCAGGTATTTATTAGCCGTGCTCCAGAGCTGCGATTCCAGCCAGATAATCATAGTACTCTTAGCCCGGGAGAGGACATGGTGGCAATAATATATGAAGCAGCCATCATAGAGAAATATGCATAAGGAATTGGGGAGATAATCTCCACAACAACAGCATCTAATAAAACGTGTTTTATTGTCCATGTTCCGAGAGAACAATTTCTGGAGGATGATAAAATAATATTTTAACTGTGGGGAAAAACAATAGGAAAAATATAGGGACTATCTATAGCGCTGAAGTGTAGATAAATAATTGATATGTTTTCTTCACTGTGTACTGCAATGTATTTATTCACAACCCTAAAAGGGCGTATTAAGTAATACATTAAATAGTAATGTTGTATTATAGGATGCAATATAGTCATCTATTTTACTGGAATCGTTTCCCGGTTCTCATGGTGTGGTGGTGGCGGCAATATAATAGTGACCCTTCTTCAGCATGGGATGAATAAGGAGATGACTATAACCATTACAATAGTCACAATATTATTTAAAGGGGTATTCCCGCTTCAGTAAATAAATATTATTGCTTGTAAGAGTAGCCCTTCTGTTTCTATTCCTAAGGTTAGATCTTTGTATGCAGTGCTTGCTATGTATGGATTTTCTGCCTCTGTAGAAAGACAAGAGTGGTCTTAGCAGTAACAGTGGACTCATATTTATAATATAATATGGCAAACTGTATTTTATGGTGTTAGTTAATTTTAATATAGATTATTATTATGATTAATATTAGTATTATTTTTAAAAATAATTGTATATATATATATATATATATATATATATATATATATTCATACATATTATTTTTATTTTATTTTTATTTTTTTACTTATTTATTTTTAAACTTTTGTAGTAGCTTCTTTATTCAGGCGGCTCCCTGGTCCTACAACTGCATGATCTTGTGCAACTACTTAACTTTGCAAGTATATATGATCTTGCAAGGATAAATGCCGTATATAGTCAATGGGTGGCCAGCATCTATCCCTGCAAGGATGTATATATACGTTGAGCGGCTGCACAAGATCATGCACCTGGTACAACAGCCGGACTATGTAGAGACAAGGTAGTGATGGTTTATTACCGCCCCTGCCTTTATGATCACTGTATACACATTGGGGGCTGAGAAGTGTATGAACTGCTGGGTCATAGAGGATCAAGGCTGCATACCTCCTATAACAGAGGCTAGTGTATTTTATGGGGGCACAATGTATAAAAAAATATATATACTGTATATTGCAAAAAAAAAAGTAACGTAAAATAAATATATATCCCCACTACCATGTCCACATCACAGATTCTCGCCACAGCCCCCAGAAACAAAAAACTATGTATCACCTACATAAAAATTACTATAATGGGGAAGGAAAACTGTAGTTAAGAATTTATTTTAGTAGCATTTTGTACTATTTATAAAAACATAAAAAGCCAAGACAATTCCCAGTCTTGACCATTGACTTGTACCCACTTGATCTCAGCACGCCTGATATTGCATTCTCCCTTCCAGTGATATCTTCCCTCTCTATAGTCTAAACATTCCAAATCACACTGTCCATTGAGCTTACAGAGTTGATGTAGACGGTGACATGAGGTCAGGACTAGAGATTCGGTTCAATGAATTCAGACAAAAAGAAATATTGAATCAAAGTGACAATGTCTGGAACATATGTTAAGATAGCATCGCTCTATGCACACAGTATGATAGAAGACTACAGTAGGGATGGAGTGTAGACAAAGGACTAACTGGTGTAATCTAAGGAGATACATAATATACTGACCCTGAGTCCTGAAATCAAGTAAAAATTCTGTGCTAAATAATTTTTCATAAATATACAGTACTAGGCAAAAGTTTTGGTCAGATGTAGAAAAAATGCTGCATAGTAAGAATGCTTTCAAAATAGAAGTGTGAATAGTTTGTTTGGTCAATTAACATAATGAAGTGAAAGAAGAAAAGAGAAATCTAAAGCCCATCAATATTAGGTGTGAGCGCCCATTGGAGGAGGAGTCCTGGAAGTGATCATATGGCCCCACAGAGCCCTGATCTCATCATCATCCAGTCTGTCTTGGATTACATGAAGAGGCAGAAGGATTGGACAAGCCTACATCTACAGAAGATCTGTGCTTAGTTCTCTGAGATATTTGGAACAACCTCCCTGGCTCTTACCTTTGATTATGGACTGGATGGTTTTGATCCTAGTATCAACTTCTAGTAACGCTAGGACATCCCTGGTACTGCTAGTGCACAATAGTCTCTAGAGCTGCCAACAGCTGGAGAGTCTGGGGGCCCAAGAGCAACATGTGGCTACTGAGTCACCAGTCACTAAGCTCCCTCTAGTGGCAGCTTAAGGCAGCCATAATTGTATAATTTAGCTCTATGTCTATGGAGAGGATGTGGAGCTCCAGATCAGAAGCTTCAATGGCTATGTATGCAGATGACATATTGATAAAAGAAGGACTATAACATTAAGTGAGTTAGGGGCAGCAAGAATGGCATGACAACTGTCTTAAAGGGAACCTCTAAGGTAAAAATCACCACGAGGCACTCATGGATTGGTCATTTTAAGTCCAGATATTCCCTATATTAAGCCTGTCCAGAGGTCTTGGTTGTTCTCACCTGACTTATCCTGGCATGTATACAGTTCATGAATCGGGGCAGTTTTTTTTTTTTTTTTTTTTGGGCATAGACAGGCATAGTATAGGAATATTTAGGATACATTAAACCACCAGTCCAAGACCTGCTGCTGGTTTAGTGTCTCAAACACATTTGATGGTTTCCTTCAATGCTCTTAGCACCCTAGGACCACAGCAGGTCTTTTTGGAATTTATATGCCATATTAGCAGTCCTTTGGACAAAACTCTGAACTTTACCTGAGAACTGTCGAAGGACCCTTGGCTGCTATCTTTGCAGACAGATCACAATCCAGGTATTACATTGTAAGAGAAAAATATAAGCCTTTAGGTGTATTTGACCAAAATGAACTGAACTTTCCATATGTCAGAAGTAATATTATAATTTTAATACATCACTGGATATTTTTGATTATTACATTCCAGTAAGGTATAATTAATCTTTAAGATATAGTATTTTTATTAAGGATCTACAGAATACATGAATCTTCCACATTAATGATGGTTCAACAAGGCAAGTGAAAAATATAGTAAATCTAAGAATATTGTTATTCTGTGCTACTGAGTCGTATTTTTTAGAATGAAGAATCTCATATTGAAGAGTTTTACACTTGGTAAGAGCCCTGGCCATTTATTTCAAGTAAATGTAAGTTCAAGTATATATTTATCAAAAAAATTCTTGATGGGCAACACAATTTGTTGAAATAGTGCAGGCTGGCAGAATCAATCTACTAAACTATGCTGGCTGGATTCTGTCAGCATACACCAGGAACAATCTGACAAAACTTCAGACATGCTTTGACTCTTGAATGAGCTGAAGTTTATTTAAAGGGCAACTTTATACTGAAAACTATTACATGTGACATATTTTTTACTAAGCACAATGTGTTATATCCCACACAGTGTAAAAATTGTCTTATATGAAAAACGGATAGAGAGATAGAGAGATAGATAGATAGATAAGAAATCAATAGATAAATATGTAGAAAGATAGATAGATAGATAGATAGATATGAGATAGATAAGAGATCAATAGATAAATATGTAGAAATATAGATAGATATGAGATAGATAAATAGATAGATACATAGATAGATAGATAAGAGATCAATAGATAGATAGATATTGATTGATTGATAGATAGATAGATAGATAGATATGAGATAGATAGATAGATGATTGATATATAGATAGATAGATAGATAGATAGATATGAGATAAATAATAGATAATGATAGATAAATAGAATGATAAATAGATAATAGGTAATGATAGATAGATAGATAGATAGATAGATAGATAGATAGATAGATAGATAATGATAGGTAGATAGATAGATAGATAGATAGATAGACATAAATAAATAAGTGGATGCAATTGCCAGAGTACAAGCTACTGTCCTCTCATTCAATAGTCCAAAAACAGCACTCTAAATGTAAATGGAGGTGAATATTTTTATGTTGCAACAGGAAAGGTTCCTATTGGAACCAAAACATCACCTGCCATGGAATAAAATATTCACCTTGTATTTAGATAGATAGATAGAGAGATAGAGAGATAGATATGAGATAGATAGATAGATAGATAGATAGATATGAGATAGATAGATAGATAGATATGAGATAGATAGATATGAGATAGATAGATAGATAGATAGAGAGAGAGATAGATAGATAGATAGATAGATAGATAGATAGATAGATACATAGATAGATAGATAGATAGATAGATAGATAGATAGATAGATAGATACTGCACATAGATAATAAATAGAATATAAGTTTTTTGGGATGTATATCAGAATATTTAAAGTTTCTCATAAATTCCTAAACAAGCAGTAGAGACTGCAACATCCCCCTACAATGCAACCCATGTAAGTCTGCTAGCCATAGTCAGTGATGTAGCAATATGGGTTGCAATGGTCATAGTTATGAGTGGTTTTTAAGCCAAGTAGGCCATCAGGTTATTCTCTTGAATTGATCTGCTCAGTCATATAGAGAACTGTGCAACCATACAGTTACAATTACATAGTTCTCTCTATTGCCTCCTAGTGCATGTTTATTTTGATCAGTGCAGGAAGGACACAGGAAGCTGCAGTCATAGCAACGCTGAATCCTGGAGAAGTGAATTACTACAGGACCCCAAGTATGCAGCATTAACCCTTCCATTGACTTCACTGCCGTAGACCACCAGGGATATTGGAATTAAGTCTTCTCTTCCCTAGGCCATAAGGGATATAGATATTAACCTTCACTGTTCTAGATCTGTGTAGTGTATACCACTGTTTGGCCCTGTATGTTATTATTTTTTTATGATATATTTAATCACACTATTAATTCTATGGTGCTATACGTTTAGGGCACTGTATATTAATATTCATAAGCAAGGGAATACTGCCTACATCCCTTGCTTTTCCACTCCCTAGCTACAAAGTCTTAAAAGAAACATTGTCAGCCATACATGTGAAAGTGGCCATAAAGAGAAGCTATGCAGGGAAATCCAAACTAAACTTCTGATCCACATACCATGAGCTTTTAGATATGTCCCTGGTCATAGCATCCACAAAGGATGTTCACCGACCATAACTTGTTTACTATTATAGACATGTTGACTATTTGTGGGATTATCCCTAAAGGATTTTTTTTTTCACTTTTTTCCTTTAAGTCAATTCCATAGTCCTTTAATAGAGTGGTGGAATGTATGATGAGGAACCAGGATCTTATATATCCAGTTTAGTGATTATGAGGATTATAATGGTATTATACGTAAGCAGGTACCAAATACTTATGTTTATTATTTAGTGGATTGAATAAAGAAAGAAAAAAGGGGTTAATATTATTTTTGTGATTTTTTTTCTTATTTATTTATGTCTATCTATATCATATCATATCTATCTATCTATATCATATCTATCTATCTATCTCATATCTATCTATCTATCTATTTATCTTATATCTATCTATGTACAGTATCTATCTATCTATCTATCTATCTATCTTATATCTATCTATCTCAAATCTATCTATCTATCTATCTATATATCTTATATCTATTTATGTACAGTATCTATCTATCTCATATCTATCTATCTATCTATCTATCTATCTATCTATCTATCTTATATCTATCTATGTACAGTATCTATCTATCTATCTATCTATCTATCTCAAATCTATCTAGTATATATATATATATCTATCTATCTATTTATCTTATATCTATCTATGTACAGTATCTATCTATCTATCTATCTATCTATCTATCTATCTATCTATCCATCTATCTATCTCATATCTATCAATCTATCTATCTTATATCTATCTATCTATCTCATATCTATCTATCTCATATCTATCTATCTATCTCATATCTATCTATCTATCTATCTATCTATCTGTCTGTCTGTCTGTCTGTCTGTCTATCTATCTCATATCTATCTAATCCCATTGGGAAACTGTATTATATTTAATGTTACCGATACAGTTCTGCTAACATTTGCATCAAAATGACACAGCAAAAGCTATGATGGACCTCATCATAAATAAGAGGCCTCTGTCAGGTATCATACAATAGATCAACATGGTTTCCATTATAAATAGAACATGCATGTGGTGTATATGAGTATATACTGTAGTAACACATACAGTATTGTGCAAATGTTTAAGGCAGCTGCAAAATAAGAATGCTCTCAAAAATAGAAGTGTCAATTGTTTTTATGAGTTAACATAAAGTGAATAAATAAGATAGCAATCTAAATCAATAATTGGTGTGACCTTTGCCCTTTGCCTTCCATCAGTTGTTCTCGGTACACTTGCAGTTTTTGACAGAACTGGGCAGGGAGGTTGTTCCCGCCATCTTGGAGAACTAAGCACAGATCTTCTGTAGATGTAGGCTGGTCCAATCCTTCTGTCTCTTCATGTAATCCCAGACAGACTGGATGATGTTAAGATCAGGGCTCTATAGGGTCCTTATCATCACTTCCAGGACTCCTCCTCCAAAGGGCAAAGATGACACCAAATATTGATGGAATTTAGATTTCTTTTTCTTAATTTCCCTTTATTTTTCTAATTGAAAAAATAAACTATTAACCCTTCTATACTTCTAAAACTTTTGGAGAGTACTGCATAAAATAGTAAACAGAAGAAGCATCTCGAATAGACTTGATCCTATATACAGACATGTTTCAGTTGCTTTTTCTAGAAAACAACACATTTTGGGTTAAGTGGTCCTTTAAGCACTTCCATTTGTTTTTATGGGAGCCTGTTTGCTGACTACTATCTTTGTACACAGTATTTATTTTTCCATTACTGTACACAGGGTGCCAGGAATAGTGAGCTGTAGAAAACAGAAGCAACCTATAGAAAGAATTCTCATTCTAGTGCTTTTCTTTAAATTTATGTAAAAAAATCTCCATTCTGCTTAGTGGCTGTTAGAAAATGTGTTTGGTTTCCATATGCCTCGGAATACTCATGGGCGTCATTCTTAATGCCTCCTGTGAAGATTAACATACCTCGAAACACTTAAATCATCGATACAGACGTTCCTCTATCCCCAAGTAAAGCTGTTGTTTTGTTCAGGCCAATAAAAGGCTTTATTTGTTCTGCATTTATATTTCTCTTACTGCTGATCAGAAGTAGATACTCGATGCTCACTGAATTATAAATGAGAGCGTTAATTGTTGTTGTAGTTGTTGTGTTTTAATTGAAAAGTAACGGAGGAGACATCTAACGTCACAGCCTACTATTCTCTCTATGGCGGTATCAAATCTTCACAGCAAATCAGTACAGGACTAAATGTAAGACAGGCTGGTTAGTCTTCATCTACAGATGTGCCTTTCCTTACCTTTCCTCTTAGTTCAACATATCCTAAGATGTGCAACCAACTTTTCAAAAAACACATAATTTTGTGATACTTTATAAGGAGATAGCTATCCTATATGTGTTGCTAAGTGGTGATGTTGTGAATTCTCAATTCTCTTTTACCTTTAAGGTTACCTTGTCAACCTGGAAAGCTTCTGCAGTTTCAGAAGTTTCCTGGGTTGGTTCAATTAGCAGCTGAGGAGACCTATATAAGACCCCTCCCTCCTGACACAGGTTGCCAAATAATTGTTTAGCTTCCTAGTTTGGCTCAAGACCTGATGTGTGTGTGTTTTGGATTTTCTTACTGACCCTTGGCTTGTTCTTTGGATATCACTTTTGACTACTGATTCTGCCTTTGATATATCCGTTCGGATTTGACCCTTGGCTTTCTACTAAATATCACTTTTGTCTCCTGATTCTGCCTCTGACGTCTTCTCCTGGATTTGACCCATTGCTTGTATGACTATTCTCCTATTTCTGATCTGCCCTGTAAGTCAATAGTGGGTTCTGGTTTGGTTTTCAGCTTGCAGAGCATTTATTATTTGTACAGTCTCTGGTGACAAATCAGATTCTGCAAAGTCCATCTGACCTCGCGGCCAGAGTTGGTGAAGGCGTCTTAGGGTTTCTCTTGGCTCGCAGTGCTGTGTGGATTTTAGATAGCTGGTTCTACTGCTCGCTGTTATCAGCCAGCTCTTTCTTTTGTATTTGTTTGGCCTTGCATCTGAATCCTAACATGCAACCTGTTGTGCTAGCATGTTGAAATATTGTATTGCATTGTTTGGGTGAGATGGGCGAACCTCTAAAGGTCTGTTTTAGGTGTGGATAGTTCAGGCCAAATATTTTCTCAGGTCAAATAAGTTTGTCACAAGTGAAATTGTTATACTATAGGGTCTTTTCAAACCTCAGAGTATACTAGGTGGAGGCCCAGGAGAGGTGTGGAAAAATAAAATAAAAAACAGTTATATTCACCTTCCATTACCTCTTCTTGACATCCTTACGGCATACGGTGCAGCCTCTTGTCCTCTTCTGGCTTGTTTCTGCTTCCAGGATGATGTCATTCTCTCTATGAGCATGCCCTGAAAAGATGAGGGTAGGTGAGTATATCTGTATTATTTCTTAACACATCCCCTGGGACCCCAGAGAATAATAATTTCACATCTGGTTCACAAGTGACGAACCCCCAAAGTTTTGGGGGTTTGGATCGAAACTTTTGGAAAATTTAGGTCAAATCTGGTTAAGTCAAACCAGTTCACTCATCGATCTTCATGAGAAATTAGAGTCCTTAAGCAAATTAAAACTATGGTAAGGGTAGACACATCTGTATATAAGATAATCTGCCCTACTTTATAGTTCCTGGCATCATCACAGTGGTGGAACCTGGAAAAAGCAGGATAAAAATCAAATGTGTTGAGATGGGTTGTCTTTTTTACTGAAGAAGAGGCTTTAAAACCATGAACCATATTATACAAACGTAACAAATTTTAACTTAATTCTTAACAAATTACTTAAACAGTTTTTGAATAGCTTTTGATGACATTTGCAATAAGAAAACACACTCCACATTCAAGTTAAAGTTTGCTACTAGAGATGAGCGAAGTTTTAAAAAATTGGATTCGGCAACTTCGCCGAATTTTCCGATAGGATTCTATTCGATCCGAATTAAATTGTGGCAAATCGAGCTAAGAAAAAGCTATTTCCTGGCTGCAGAGAGCCTTTAGCAAAATGGCGGAACCCCTTGGATGCCACGGTCATGTTTTACCGCTGTATCCAAGATGTTAAAACCCCCGATCCGTTATGGATGCAGCGGTCAAACATGCCGTGGGCACTCGTGAAGGGGTTAAAGGGCTGTGACATCACAGGGCCGGCTGCAATTTATTACCACAAAGCGTGAGGAAATCCGGATTCCATGCGAATCGAATATTTCCTGAAATTTTCTTAGCTTCAATTCGCTCATCTCTATTTGCTACATCTGTAATTATTGAGTCCCATAAAGTGCTGGTCTTCTCACCTTGAATTTCATGGGTTGTACGTTCCGAACCTCCTTTGTGGTCAGTGTCATCGCTCCACTGTTTTTCTTTTTAAAACAGTATTTTCTTGAGAACCACATCTGATCTTTTGGAACCTATGGTAATATTCCATAAATGTCTACAACAGCATACTAAGTTACAACTAAGTACATTTGTCTTTCCTTGGCTTGAGAAATCCCAAGGTAGATGGCTTAGTACACTGTGTAGTGATTGGGTCAACTAATCCAAGCAATTGTGGATTCCATTTGAATGGGAGCTAAGCTGTAATAGCTTGACATGCCGATTGGTTTCCAGATATCAGCTGATCGGTGGGAATGCTAGATGGAAAACCCCGCCAACCTGATATTGAAGAGAAGGGGGTTGCATTTTCTAATCATTGAAAGAGTAGGATCTCAAATTTGCAAATTTTAAGGTGAAACACAAAGTTCACATATTCTACTGAACCTTAGATATTGTAAAACAAAGTTTCTTTAGAGTCAAGCATTCTTCTGATAATGTGCTTTTCATCATTGACTTGACAGTCTGGAAACTCCACAATTTATGAAATATTGCTGGTGGGAAATAAAGTATTAACCACCTCTGTCTGTCTGCTGACACGCTGAAATTAATGAAAACAAAGAGCGCGCGGTGTGAATGCCGTCTCTTCTACATAAAAACACTTGTCATTGGGGAATAGGACATTGAAACAAAATCTGCCAACAGGTGATGCACAACATATGCATTTGTGCTCTTGTTCTGTGCGTTTCCATTATTCACAGGAAATGATGAGCAGAAGAGTTTCTAGGCTGTCTAATGACATTTTGTTCTTTAAAAGGATTTCTGGCAGAGCAAAAGACCCCAACCGGTCTTCCCCCTCCCCTCTTAAAATCACAATATAAAAATAAATATATGTGTGCTTGTAGTTACAAAGGAATCCTGGTACCAGCGGAAATCTTATCCGCTCTGGAACTGTAGAGTATCAATATGTGCCAACCACATTAGCATAACTATAGAGATGTGGGATCGTAGTTGTACCCATCACATGGCACTCACATAAAAGTGAAGCATTAGGCAACAATTCAAAAATGAAAGAAATGGTCTGAAAATCATTGAGATGATGTGCTACAATTCTTGAATCTGTATTACAATATTTCCATGTGAAATCCTGAGCAAGTAAGTAGTCAGGAAAATCAGACCTGCCTGCCAGGGTCATGCAGTGGGGATGTTGGAGAGAGGTGACCCAGCCCATGTTGGTTCTACCACTTTGCTACTGGGTGGCAAAAACTGTGCTGCTCTACTGATTCTGGCACGGTTGGAATTTTTTTCTCTAGCCCCCACCATTCCTCAGCAATCAATGATGTTAGTTTTGGTGCCTGATATGCTAGTTAGGCTGTGTACAGTTAGGAGGGTGGTGTCAGGCAGAAGCAGACAAGGGGTGTGATTCTGAGCTCTGACACTGGCTGCCTCTGATTGGATCTCTAAATCACGCCCCCCTGCCTGACACTGCCCTTTTGACATTACAGAGCTTAAATAGCACATCAGGTATCAAAAATAACTGCTTGTTGCTCAGGAATGGTGGGGGCTAGAGAGAAAATTCCAACTGTGCTGGAATCAGTGGAGTGACAGCTATTAGCAGATGCTAAGAACTTGAATTGGTGAAGGTGGTTAAAGGTCCTCTCTAAATAGCACATTGGTATAAAAAATAACTGTGCTTGTTGCTCCAGAATGGTGGCGGCTAGAGAAAAAAAAACAGATGCTAAAAACTAGTGTAGGGAACTGCCATTTCTACTAGTATATAATGTATCTGGCTTCTTTGCCCCTGCAGTTTGGCTTCAGAGACCCCAGGCATTTAGTGCAAGTTTTGTTTTGTAAATACAGTGAGTCAGACACATGTGAGGCAGAGCTGCTGGGGGGAGAGATGTGAGCAGAGCTGCTGGGACAGACATGTTATGTCTGGGGGAGTCTAAGAGCCACTTGTTCCTCTTTACTTCACAGTATATAGTTAGGTATGTGTTACCCCCTATATACTCACAGGACCTAGCTAGTAACCGTAGTTAGGGATCCATATATATATATATAGTTCAGGGCAGTGATAGGTTAGGCTTCCGAAGGCCAACTAGCTAGTTAGAGGCCCGGTGGCACTAGTAGTTTAGCTGGCAGGTTAAGGACTCAGTGTTAGGGTAGTCAGGCCTGCATCTACTGCCGTCACCGTCGCCCTGTTTGCTGCCTGTGAAGAATCTCACCATCATCATCATCTCCTGATCGGCTGTCTGTCATCTCCTGGAAGAATCCGAGGATCCACAGTCATCCACAGGGGCCCCTGCATCTCTTCTGTTGCCTGGAGGTATTGTGCACTGGACTCTTGCTATATATTTATATATATACCCGGGTATATAACCTAAGAAGGTTGAGGACTTGCTGGTTGTTGTAGTACTGCTGTGTTCTGAGTATATTGTATGTATGTATTATTACCCTGTTGATTCTTATAAAGCTACTGTTATAACCTTATGTGGTATCTGTATGTATTCTTCAGACTGTGAGATTAGTACAGTAATCCTTGTTAAGGCTACTAACTGTACTTCATGGGTAAGTCCCAGGAAGAGATCCTCCCTGTAATACAGAGGCTCTATCCTGGGTGGAGGCACTGATATATTTCATATATGTTCCCACTCTTCCCTTCAGCGAAGGCTTCAGGTCCCATTATACACACAGGTCAGCGCCAGAGTCTGTTGCGGGAGGGATAATACTCATACCCCCCCCCAAATAGGGCTACATTTGGAGGCACTGCTGAGATTTAGAAGTGGGAATAGTCATTGATATGGAGAAGCGATATAGCTCAGAGGGGAACCTCCCACTAGCTACTACATGGGATTACCGACCTCCTGTTCCTCCCCTGGTTCAGGTAAAGGAAGAACCCCGCTCAGCCAGTTACCCCCCCAGTATGGCCGTCGCTAGCAGTTCCTCTAGTGACAGTGCTATTAGCACTTTAGCCAGGCTGACTGAAATGTTAGCTCAGGGCCTGCAGGCCACTCACTACAAGAAACTAAAAGTATTCTCTGGTAATGTCCCAGTACCACAAGGGGAGGAAAACTTTGAGATATGGAAAGAACATACTCTCCAATGCCTGAAGGAATGGTCTTGCTCTGAAGAAGGCAAGCGGCAGCGTATCAGTGAAAGTTTGCGGTCTCCTGCTGCAGAATTGATCCGCTTGTACAGAGACTCTCATGAAGGAGTGAGTGCATTGGACTATATACAAGTACTGTCTGATCACTTTGAGCCATACTATGACCTTGCCCAGATGGTTGCTGATTACCGAATGGTTCGTCAAAAAGAAGGGGAAAATGTCTCTACTTTTATTAACCGTTTACAGCTACTTCTTTCACGTCTGGTGTACCACGCAGCTATATCTACTTCAGAGGTAGACGCTATGAGAACCAGTCAGTTGGTGAGAGGGTTACAACCTCATCATCCTCTTGCTCAAGTACTCAAGGTCTTACTATCTGATAGAGTCCTTCCATTTCCTGACTTAATGAAGTTAGTGAAGAAACAAGAAGCTGACATTAGTTTTAGTACCCCTAAGAAAGCGAAAAGCATCTCTAAAGAAGATGTTGTTCCTAATTCAAACAAGGACAAACCAGCGGAGCGGTCAGAACTTAGACAGTCCGCCACTCCACCCACTGCCACTCAATGGAGGAAGGATGCTAGAACCTGTTATAAATGTGGTCAGACGGGCCATAGTGCCAGACAGTGTACGGAGGACAGTGAGGGATTGAGACACAGTGCTGTCTTCTCTATTCAGAATCAAAGACACCGAAGGAAGGCGGGCCGAGTAAATACCAGAGGCGCTATCGCGGGCTCCAGGTCCGTTGTCAAAGTCACTGTCAATGGTCATGCCGCTCCTGCCCTGTTTGATACAGGATCTCAAGTGACCCTGATTTATCGCTCGTTCTACCAAAAGTATCTGAGGGATATACCTCTTCAGTCTACAGGACAAATGAAATTGTGGGGGCTTAATTCAGGATCATATCCTGTAGATGGCAGCCTACAAGTAGTTATAGCTGTCCCTGAATTAGAAGATCAGAGTGTCGCTCCCATGAAGATTACGGCTCTTGTCTGTCCTGATACAGGGGATTCTTGTGCAGCTCCTGTGATACTTGGCACTAATTGTCCCGCAGTGCATTATGCTTTTCAGAAGTTTCTTGGAAGAGATTGGAACCCTGCAGCTCAGCCGGTGAATATATCTTCTGATCTTAGAGAACTCTGTGATGCCCTGTCTACTGGCTATCGACATGGAATGGTATATCATATCGGTGAGAGAACCGTGGAAGTTCCTGCCGGCGGGGAGAGAATTCTGAGAGTAGCCTCCAGCATTGCTCCCGATTTGCTTGAAGGGGGGAGTTATGTCCTTATGGAAACCCCTGAAGAAATGATTAACCAGAATGGCTGGATGGTGATCCCAGAGAGAAAGGACTGGAGAAATAAAGTGGAGTTATCTACCTGTGTGACAGTGAGGAACTGTTCACCGCATCCGATTGTAATTGGACCATACCAGAATGTGGCCCACTGCTACCCTGTGCTTGGAGTAAATCCATACGCTGAAGTGTGCAGGATTCAAATCCGAGATGCAATCCCTAATCTCAATCTTGACTTGAGTGATCCACATTTACCAGAGGCCTGGAATCAGCGACTGACACAGAAGTTGTCTGAATTATCGGAAGTGTTCTCCATGGATGATATGGATGTAGGTTGTGCTAAAAGTGCTCAACACACTTTCCGATTGACCGATTCTACTCCCTTCCGGGAGCGACCACGGAGAGTTGCTCCAAAGGATGTTGATGAGTTAAGACAGACTCTACAGCAAATGAAAGGTCAGGGGATCATTGTGGACAGTAAGAGCCCCTATGCCTCACCTATTGTGGTGGTAAGAAAAAAAATCTGGAGCAATTCGCCTATGTGTGGATTACAGAACTCTGAACCGGAGAACCTTACCTGATCAGTATACACTGCCGAGAATTGAAGAAGCTCTGGAAGCTCTGAATGGAAACTGTTGGTTCACAGTGCTGGACCTAAGATCGGGATACTATCAAGTCCCAATGGCACCTGAGGATCAGGAAAAGACAGCCTTCATATGCCCCTTGGGTTTCTTTCAGTTCACTCGTATGCCGCAAGGTACAAAAGGTGCGTCAGCAACGTTCCAAAGGTTGATGGAAAGAGTGTTAGGTGATTTAGTGCCCCGGGAATGCCTTGTATATCTTGATGACATTATTGTGTTTGGAAAGACGCTGGAAGAACATGAAGAACGACTCATGAGAGTACTCCATCGCTTAAAAGAAGAGGGGCTGAAGTTGTCGGCTGACAAATGCAAATTTTGTAGATCTTCGGTCACTTATGTAGGTCATATTGTTTCTGCTGAAGGAGTTGCTACCGATCCTGGTAAGATTGAAGCTGTGGTGAATTGGCCCCGACCGCAAAATATTACGGAGTTGCAATCTTTCTTGGGGTTTTGTGGATTCTATCGACGATTTGTGGAAGGATATTCAAAAATTGCTCGAGCCCTCCTCGACCTGTTGAAGAGTGATGCAGGAGATCCGGGAAAGAAGAAAGGGTCTTCCAAAAGCCTTTTTGGCGATAGGTGGACTGCGGATTGTGAAGAAGCATTTAAGTTGTTGAAGAAGAAATTGACAGAAGCTCCCGTTCTGGCTTATGCTGATGCACATAAGCCATATGTGCTACATGTAGATGCCAGCTTTGAAGGATTAGGTGGCGTGCTGCACCAAGAATACCCGGCCGGGTTACGGCCCATAGCTTTCATAAGTCGAAGTCTTTCTCCCAGCCAGAAAAATTATCCAGTACATAAATTGGAGTTTTTGGCGCTCAAGTGGGCCATTGTTGATAAATTACATGACTATTTATACGGAGCCACGTTTGAAGTAAGAACAGACAACAATCCACTGACATACGTTCTGTCAACCGCTAAACTCGATGCTACAGGACATCGCTGGTTGGCAGCTTTATCCAACTACCAATTCACACTCAAGTATAAATCGGGGCCTAAGAACATTGGGGCAGATGCTCTATCAAGACGGCCTGGATTACCTAGTCCGGAAGTAGTGGATGAATGGGAAGAAGTGCCAAGTCCTGGAGTAGGAGCTTTGTGTGCCATGGCTGCTGTAGTTGAAGACCGAGTAGCCTTTTCTGAAACTCGGCTTATTGACTCTATTGGGGGAGGTCCCGAAGCTGTACCAGACATGTTTGCCTACCCTGCCGCTTTAGGATCCTTTGAGAGTTGTTCTATATCTTCAAAGCAAATGATCTGGAGTCAAAAGACTGATCCTTTAATTGGACCTCTTTATCAAGCAGTGAGTTCTCAAGACAGAGAAATGTTAAAGACATCCCTACCCTCTGAATGCAGTCAACTTCTACGAGATTGGGAGAAGTTTGAAATAGACAATGGCCTACTTTATCGTGTGGTGCTGTATCATGATCACCCTGGAAGGCGCCAACTAGTTATTCCAAGCTGCTTTCAGAAGATGATTTTCCGAAGTCTGCATGATTATCATGGTCATTTGGGACCTGAGAAGACTTATGGCCTAATACAAGACCGATTCTACTGGCCCAAAATGAGAGATACCGTGACTCGTCTGTGTAGGTGCTGTCGCAGATGTTTGCAGAGGAAGACTGTCCCGGTTCGAGCGGCCTTCATGGGACACTTGAAGAGTTCGGGCCCCATGGATCTTGTCTGCATAGACTTCCTTTGTATTGACAACGACTCCAGAGGATTTGGAAATGTATTGGTGGTGACTGATCACTTCACACGATATGCTCAAGCCTTTCCGACTAAGGATCAAAAAGCAGTCACTGTTGCAAGAGTGCTTTGGGAAAAGTATTTTATCCATTATGGCTTACCACACCGGTTGCATTCTGATCAAGGCCGGGATTTTGAGAGTAAACTGATCAAAGAGTTACTTCAGTTGTTGAACATCCGCAAAAGTCGGACGACGCCTTACCATCCAGAGGGAGATGCCCTTCCTGAAAGATTTAACAGGACTTTACTTGATATGCTTGGTACCTTTCGAATTGAGGATAAGCGATCCTGGAGTAGAAAAGTGGAGGCTATGGTGCATGCCTATAATAGTACAAGGCACGAGAGCACAGGATATTCACCATACTTTCTGATGTTTGGAAGAGAGCCTAGGCTACCTATTGACATCTTGTTGGGAGTCTCTACCGATGGTATCAGTCATCGAGATCATTACCGATACGTGGCACGTTTGAAAGAAACGCTTAAGAGTGCTTATCAGCTGGCTGAGGAAAATGAGGCCAAAGTGAATGAAGGAAATAAAAGGAGATTTGATCTTCGAGTAAGATACCGAGAATTGAACCCTGGGGACCATGTTCTGCTACGGAATTTGGGAGCATCTGCAAAACATAAGCTGGCTGATCGATGGCGGAGTGAACTCTTTACAGTGGTAGATCGGTTGCCTGGAATACCAGTCTACAAGATAAAAGGACGGGACGGGAGGATCAGGACTTGGCATAGAAATCATTTGTTGCCTGTACCTCAGATTGATGGTATGGATATCTCCAATGATGGCTCGGCCTGCGATTCTCCACAGTCCTTAGCCGATATTCCACCTGACCTTCCTGAAACTCCTGAGAGTGATTGGACTGTGGCTCCTGAAGTTCCTAGATCACCAGTATCTTCTCCTTCAGGGAGACCTATGAACCCTCAAACTCCAGAATTCGTACCTAGATCTGTGTCTACAGATGAGCAGGGATCTAGCTCTCCTACGCCACCAGCACCATCCCCTCCCATGGCAGACAACCCTAGTTTAGGGCCTGGACATGCTAGTTTACCTCAGAGAGAGGTACGGAGAGGAGAGAGAATTAGACACCCTCCACCTATGCTGACATATGATAGTTTGGGGGACCCCAGATTTACTACTCAGCCTCATTTATACCATGCTTGGGTGGGTGCAGTGTCCACTTTGGTCAATATGTTACCAATTTTCGCTCCTGCTGGCATGTATACCTATTAACCTGTTGTGATTCTGTAAATGCAAAAGCAACCATATTGATATTGTCATTGGTAATGTTGACTGTATACTATGACTTTGTATGTCTTTGACGTGACGTAAAGATTTCACCAGAGGGAGAGTGTAGGGAACTGCCATTTCTACTAGTATATAATGTATCTGGCTTCTTTGCCCCTGCAGTTTGGCTTCAGAGACCCCAGGCATTTAGTGCAAGTTTTGTTTTGTAAATACAGTGAGTCAGACACATGTGAGGCAGAGCTGCTGGGGGAGAGAGATGTGAGCAGAGCTGCTGAGACAGACATGTTATGTCTGGGGGAGTCTAAGAGCCACTTGTTCCTCTTTACTTCACAGTATATAGTTAGGTATGTGTTACCCCCTATATACTCACAGGACCTAGCAAGTAACCGTAGTTAGGGATCCATATATATATATATAGTTCAGGGCAGTGATAGGTTAGGCTTCCGAAGGCCAACTAGCTAGTTAGAGGCCCGGTGGCACTAGTAGTTTAGCTGGCAGGTTAAGGACTCAGTGTTAGGGTAGTCAGGCCTGCATCTACTGCCGTCACCGTCGCCCTGTTTGCTGCCTGTGAAGAATCTCACCATCATCATCATCTCCTGATCGGCTGTCTGTCATCTCCTGGAAGAATCCGAGGATCCACAGTCATCCACAGGGGCCCCTGCATCTCTTCTGTTGCCTGGAGGTATTGTGCACTGGACTCTTGCTATATATTTATATATATACCCGGGTATATAACCTAAGACGGTTGAGGACTTGCTGGTTGTTGTAGTATTGCTGTGTTCTGAGTATATTTTATGTATGTATTATTACCCTGTTGATTCTTATAAAGCTACTGTTATAACCTTATGTGGTATCTGTATGTATTCTTCAGACTGTGAGATTAGTACAGTGATCCTTGTTAAGGCTACTAACTGTACCTCATGGGTAAGTCCCAGGAAGAGATCCTCCCTGTAATACAGAGGCTCTATCCTGGGTGGAGGCACTGATATATTTCATATATGTTCCCACTCTTCCCTTCAGCGAAGGCTTCAGGTCCCATTATACACACAGGTCAGCGCCAGAGTCTGTTGCGGGAGGGATAATACTCATACCCCCCCCCAAATAGGGCTACACTAGAATTGGTGGATGTGGTGAAATGTCCTCTTTAACATTAACCTCTCTAGATGATCTGACTGGCAAAGCAATACCATAATACGATGGCATTGGCCCAGAAGTTGAACATCCCTAAGGCTGAGGCCCCACGTTGTGGAAAAGCTACTTTTTTTTAATTATTTTTTTTTATCCAAAGTCTGGAGGGGATTGAGCAGAAGGGAAAAGTATAAGAACTTCCTTTATATTTCCCATTCCTGTTGCAGCCATTCTTGACTTAGGCTCAAAAACCACAGCAAAATCTGCAACACAAAAAGCAGATTTTCTGCAACGTGGGGTCTCAGCCTTAAAACCTTATTTTTTTGAGCATGGGACAGGTTCCAACAGGGTGGACCTGTCAGTTGACACTAGCAATGGACATCTATAGGTTACAAATTCTCATGAAGATCATTGGTTCTCTGTAATGACTAGACTGCACAGTAACAGTAGAACATTTTTGCAATATATTGTTTTCATACTTTATATTCCATTTGTATCTGTTTTTTATTTATATTAATTCATGCAATTGTACTTATTTGCATATGAACTGATGTATTTTCACTTATTTACATATGAATTGATGTATTTATATAAACCAATTTAAAATTTTATATACATTATTAATTGTTTCTGGCGCCTAGCTCGTTCATGGGCACTGGAAACAGCCATAGCAAACAGTGAGCGTAAGTAAGGAGTAATAGGGGAAGCACAAGAACTCTGTCCACTGCATAGCGGTGGTTATGGTGAACTACAGTAATATGATGGCGCTATATAAGTAAGCATTGTAATAATAATACGGCATCACTCCAATTACTGCAGCATCAGCACCCGGAGGCTTCTAGAACAGGTGATCTGTGTGGGGTCTGTGTGTTGGACACCAGAAGATCACATACTGGTGACCTATTCTGTGGTTAAGTCATCAGTACGAAAATTCGATTTGTGGGCAAAAAACCACTTTAATGCCTGGATGTGAAAGGCATGGGGTTAGCCAATAACAAAGCAACCAAAAACTGAGTCCATCAGCTCAAATAATCATCCTTGGAGAGAGAGAAATCCTCCCTCTAGGACTCATCGACTATGGTATCCACCCAGCTCCTGATGCCTTGTTTAACTACCCAACATTCTCTGTACATGTATGGCAGATGTTGGGAAGGAGTTATAAAGGTAGTCATCTTCCACCACACATCTCATGATACGCTGACCTGAGGGAAAAGGTAATGAAGGACAAGTCTGTATTACTGAGATATTCTCCGCAAATACAACATCTAAATCCATACCCCACCAAAAGGGGGAGCTGCAGCAAAGGTGGTAAGATTGGGTAAAATAAATAAGACATCTTTTTTTGTCTAAAAGTAACTTTCTTTGCAAGTTAAAATGACAAAATGAATTCCTGAATGTAAATAGGACAAATGCTATCCAAGAAGAAAATTAGACATAAGTTCTTGCAAAGTAAGTAACCTTTTAAGACGAATACATTTTATTCTGCCGTTTTATAAAGAAAATAACAGCACAGAGTATTAAACTTTAGAAGAGCTCATTAACTGATACACCTAAGTGTCCGTAGAGACTAAACAAAAAGGAATCGTTTCTTCGGAAGGTTTTATGTGTGAGCACTGGAGGGTAAACCTTTGCATTTTGAAGACTCATTATGGCTACCAGAAATGTCAAATGTAGTATGCAGATTTTTTTCTTATTTTTCTTCCAATCCGGAGGTTAAGGACAAAAATATATTTTTTTTTCCTTTTGACAAAAGTCAGCAATTATCATTAAGAGATGTGCTGGAATATTCTACCTCGAATATCCAGGCATAAAGAGATTGTGTAGGTGCATCACATACATAGAGGAAAATAATTACTGGGCTCTCGACAGAGTCAGTTACACATTTGAGCTGGAAGATCAAGAGGAAAGGTCACATTGACCCTCAATTATAAGATAACTATGGTGGAGGCGAATAACCTAGGAACCTATGAATCCTTGGAGATAGAGATGAGCGAACCAGTTCATAATGAGCCAGGGTTTGTTACAAATTCTCCAAAAAAAAAGATTTTGGGGGGGTTTGGGGCAAGACGGAAAGACAGCTTGTAGGTGCAGCCAATCGGCTCGTTTGGCTGGTGGGCTACTTGGAGGAGGCAACACCTAGTGAAACCAGGAGAGCTGGGAGAGCTGTACAATCCACTTCTAACAAGGAGAGAGACACCTATGCCTAAGATGTCAGCTAGTTCAGTGAACTGACGCACACCCAGAGACTGGGAGTCCTATGGTGATGGGCGATGCATCCCCCGTGACTGTGGAAGCGTATCGTTCATTGCCACAACTCGGAAGCCTTTACCGTTACACTCGTACACCCCACTGTGATAGTTTCTTGTGAAGACCTAGTGAACATCTACAGTCCAAGGGGAACCACAATGCAAAGTTAGGCGTTACGTGTGTATCCTTTCTCCTTTCAACAAAAAAAATGACCCTTCAAGGCTGAGGCTCCACGTTGTGAAAAAGCTGCTTTTTTTGTTGTTGCATATTTTGCTGCGTTTTTTTGAGCCAAAGTCAAGAGTGACTTCAAAAGGAATGGGATTGGAACTCCAGGTGACCTCCGGAGAATATATCTGGGCGGTGGTTCCCTGAGGGTCGAATGGAGGAGTGGTGTGTCAGCGGAATAGTGGTGCTGGCCATGTGAGCACCATATTGCCACCACCTCGGCACCAATACCTAATTATACTTACAACTTCCCTAATCAGTGGCAGGTCATGGTGGTTAGGTGAACAGAAATACAGTAGTCCATGTAATTATCCTTGGATATCTCATCTATAATTGTGCCCACAGGCATCATTGTGTCTCCATGTCTGAGTTTCTCTTTAGATGTTGAAATTGTTTTTTCAGATCTGTCTGGTTCTCCCGGCAGATAAGTAGATGATGTCTTGCAAAGTCCTAAAAGCCAGTGGCTTATGGATTTTCGAGCTTCCTCTGGAGCTGCGCTCTATAAGCGTCCTGATTGCTTAATTAAGCCATTTAGAATCAGCGCACAAACTGCTGCACCGCGGAGCTGTCTCTCCTGTTAACTCATTGGCAGGCTAACCTTTATCAAGAAAAATCCAAAGATCAGCATTAACATGAACATTCATAATTAGGCTTCCATTTTAACCTTTCGCTCGGAGGTGACATTTTTTTTTCTTCCTCTTTTTGTTTATATCAAACACAATATAGAATAATCAGGAAGAAGGGGCGCACAGTAAAACCCATTAGATAAATGCTAATTTTATGTTATCTTTTCTACTGGCAGAGTAAATCCACACGTATAAAAGGCTGGAAAGCAAAAGCAAAGATACGATAAAATGATACTGAATATATTCTTTCAAAGCCGTGTGTGCCATGATTCAATGGGAGAGTCTCTGCAGTGTAATGTATTAAGCCACAGTGGAAGCTGACATGGATAGATAGGGGAGCAGTTATAGTCAGGAATTATTGCAGCCTAGTTACATTGCTGAAAAAAGAGAAACAGAGGCAGATAAAGACAGCGAAAGAGAGAATGCGGAGTAAGGAAATAGAAATAGATAAATAGATAAATAAATAAAAAATATAAATTATATTTAGAGAAATCAATCAATGCCTCGCTAATCTTTTGCATATGTATAAATATATGCAAAAAAAAAATTCTGCAGTTACCATTAGGGGGAGCTTGAGAGCTTATTGCATACAGTGTTATTATTGAGCTCTATGTATAAATAGTATGCAGTTAGCTGCTGAGCGCCTGCTGCTGGTGACTGCAGGCATCCAGTTCTTTATCTATGTGAGAATTTGGAGCCCCGCCGATATAGTTGATTACTTTGGTGGGGCACGAGAGTCTACTGAGAGTATGTTCGGTCCAAACCAGAGCTGCCATTATTATACTCTGGGGTCTAATAAGCAGAGGCCCAGGGAAGGTGAGCAAACATAACAAACAGTGATACTCACCTCCCTTGGGTTCCGGTGCATCCTCTTCGGACCTCTTCCGGCCTACTGGATGAAATCAGGGCCTTCGCCTACGTCAGGGTCTCAGCAGTCACATGGATCATGGCAACGTAATGATGCACAAGTGTAAGCGTCATTATGCTCTTGACTTCCACTTATTATATGTATATAGTATATAATAGTAGTTCGTGAGTCATTTCATGTTTGGTCAAACCCAAAATTTTTTGGAAATTTGTATCGAGAATCCATTTGGTCAACCCCATTGTGGCACATTATACTGTGTGGAGGGGCTGCTGTGAGACATTATACTGTGTGCAGGGGCCACTATGGGGCATTATATTGTATGGGGGCTGCTATGGGACATTATACTGTATGGAAGGACCACTATGGGATATTATACTGTATAGGGGCCCCTATGGTACATTATACTGTGTAGAGTGACCACTATCGTACATTTTACTTCATGGAGGGGCCCTATGGTACATTATAATGTGTGGAGGGGCCACTATAGGACATTATACTGTGTGGGGGCTACTATGAGTAGGTATATTGCATGGGGGCCACTATGGGACATTATACTGTATGAGGACCACTATGGGACATTATACTGTGTGGAGGGCTGCTATTTCTGACATTGCAGGTATCTTTGGTGTGAAGGGGGCCCAAGTTTTCTGAACAATCCTAGGCTCGTGTTACCTTTAATCCACCCTTGAGCTTACACAACAGAGTCTTTGCTCATAAAACAGCCTCTAATATACACAACTCCCTGCAAAAGTTAATCTAGTATGGGATTACTGTTAGAAACAACTGTAATATACTGTAACACATGGAAAACATTTGGGTGTCCTCTAATCCACTGGTTGGATTCCCACAGCAGCAGCAGCAGCAGCACAGAGTCTAAGTGCATCTCCATTCTATCACTCCAGCACTAGGGTCACAGGTAGAGCCACATGTAGACTTGTGCACTTCACCTCTGCTTGCATACAGTATCACTGTACACCAGGTGCCCTTTTCAGTCTGTGTGACTCTTCTCAATTGCTTATCTGTGTGGCCACTTTATCTCTCATGGATTTATTTCAGTTCCACTTGTATCCAGGGGCTTAAGGATCTGTCCAATGGTGGGGATAGTTCATGTAGTAATTGGCAAACTTCGTGAGATTTCTCAACTTTTCCAGTTCAGGAAAAAATTGATTATTATATTATGGGTTCTTCAGGCCCCAGAGTACAATAGGATGCCAGAGAGAATGCTTAAAAATAATAATAATAATAATAATAATAATAATAATAATAATAATGTCTATCACCTTTCCATGGCCAAACCCAATATTTTGGGGAAAATTTGTAATGAACCATTTTTTTTTTAGGAACTGGTATGTGAATTCCTGGTGTCATGCTCCTATAGATAATCCCGACTACTAGGCCAGCCCTATCCCTCTATTGGCTCCGGTTCTAACCGTAAGTAATCTCTGGCTAACCCATTCATCTGTGCTCCATTCACAGGTGCACTACAAAGATAAGTTCACACGACTGAATTTGAAGTTGATTTTAAAATTAAATTTGCCTCAAGATCAGCTCCAAGTTCCGTCTGGGAGGTGACGCCAGGAACTTCTCTTTTCAGGACGCTCACCAAGTAAAACCATGTCGGAAAAAGAACAACGTTGTAATATGGAGAGGAAAAACATTGCCTCAAATTCCTTTTCAATTTCTGCTTCGTGAACCCGGCCTAACAGTGCGTCAAGTACTCTCCCTTGCAATTCCTGTCTTGGCCACCACTCCACTCCAGGCGCACTGTGTTGTAGGTTACAGACATTTGGGGGCCATTATTATGTCAAATCCTAGGACTCGATGGAAGATCTAGTGGCTGACTTTGTTGGTGGTCGCAGAACTGACTTACTGTACTATAGATGATGTAGTGCTGACTGTCAAGTAACCATAAATCTATACTATAGTGATATCATTGTTTTTTTCTTCTAGCACGGCTCAGGTTCTCTTCAATAAAGTTTATTGTCGTAGTCTAGCAGAATTGCCCCCGGCCAAAAGTAGACGCAGCCTATAAGTTCAATATAACTAAAAAACATGTAAAAATACAAATATGAACTCCAGCCGTATACAGTATATACAGAAAGCGATAGGCAGGCAGTTTGCCTCCCCTGACTGGCCGCCTCTATTGATGTCTCCTGACTGTAATATTACATATTGCTGAGGGCATACATTACAATTATAACATAAGTAGGTAATGTCATTACGCAGGGCTGGATGTATGTGCGCTCTGGACCATCCGTCACTATTCTAATGACATTTCCCAATTTGTCTGGAATAAGTCCGATCCTTAGCCCGATAGACATGCACTTAGCCATGCCAGGGAATCAATTACAGAATAAAGTATCGCAGATGCCTCCACTACAAGCAGATTCATCTTCCTTTGATTGCTTAAAACACTACATTTAAAGGCCAGGCCAAGTTTTGCTGTCTGTTCGGCGCGAGTCGATACATATAGATTTTTTGGATTATTTCCATAATAAGTTATTCTGCTGTCAAATGTGTTTATTCTGTCAATGGATTTTGTTGTTGGAAAAAAATACTTTGTCTACAATTTCTAGATACAGAAAGTTTTTGCTAATGATTGAAAAATACAAAGAAATAGGATCCCCGCTGCGCTTCTAAAATCCCAGCAAATACAAAGACTGGAAGAGTGAGGCTATGTTCACACGACAGTGATTATTGGCCGTGCGACATCCGTTTTTGTAAGCATTAAATTCAATGTCAGTAAATGGGGTCTATTCGCATGACCGTAATTTTGACAGGCCGTCAAAATAAGGTCATGTCCTGTTTTGTCCATTTTCACAGATAACTCCATATACTCAAATGTATAGGAGATCCGTAATAATGGGCGCCCCTTGGGTGCGAGACCGTTTTACACCTAGGTCGTCTGAATGTAGCCTGAGACGTCTTCATATACATGGTATATTCTGGGGCCAGTAGTATGCTGGTAAAGGGGTTATCTTTGTCAAGGACTACATACTCTTATCTGCACAGGTGTGACAGTGCCCCAGTGCAAAATCTGTAATACCTACAGTACCATGTGCCATTTAGAATAGTAGAATATTTTTATGTGGTAGACAACCTTTGGGGCCCCCTCAGTTTCCAGCGCCCAGTAGTGGCGGCTATCTCTGGGTCACCTATAGCTATGCTCTTGCCATTAGCCATGACATTAAAACTTTCCCCATAAAGCCGCCAAAATAGTTCTGACCTATTAAGGAATGCTCTTCACCAAAGGTCCGCACCAAACTTCTAATGGTGTTCTGTGATATTAGGAACAGATCTTTAAGTCATCTTCATGTTAAGGACCTTTTTCTCCAGCACATCCCACAGATGGTCAGTTGGACTGACCAATATAATGTTTAGGTAGGTGACATGTGTCACAGGAACATCTACATGAATGCCAGGACCCAGGATCTTCCGGCAGTACATTTCGCAGGGCATCACACTGCCTCTACCAGCTTGACTTCTTCCCATAGTGCATCCTGGTGCTATCTCTTCCCCAGGTAAGCGTTGTACATTCACACAAATGTCTTATTATGTAAAATAACATGTGATTCATCAGAACAGGCTACCTAATTTCATTGCCGCATGATCTAGTTATAATGTTCATGTGCCCAGTGTAGTCGCTTTCAGCAGTAGACGGGGCTGCATTGATGCTCTGATCAGTGTGCGGCTGATCATCCGGAGGCTTCTACACCCAAAGGGGTCGGTTCCAACATCTTCCTACCAGGATATGAGCTTTACAGATTTGGCTTGAAGAAGGTCACTCAGGACCGAAACGTTGCCATTAGAGATGAGCGAATCGCGTTAACCCCGTCCCAACATCTGTCCTAATAGTACGGTGCTGCCGGGAAGGACTTCCCGTAAACCACCGCTGAGCTCCGATCGTGGGTGCTAACCCCTGAGATGTTGTGGTCAAACATGACAGCGGCATCTCAGGGGTTTCATTATATATTGGGGTCCCGATTAGACGTAGTGGCAAAGTGAAAAAATATTTTAAAAAAATGTGTATATATATATATATATATTGCAACATGAAAAATTAAAAATCTCAATTTCCTTGATCCAAAGATCTAATTTTCATATTGACAAAAACAGCAATATCTTGACAATGGAGGTAACGATTCACAAGGGGAAAACATTGTATGATTCAGGTGACACTAACCTATCTATCTTCAGGGCTGGGGTGATATACTGGTTGTGGTGACACTAACCTATCTATCTGCAGGGCTCGGTTGATAGGCTGGTTCTGGTGACACTAACCTATATATCTGCAGGGCTGGGGTGATATGCTGGTTCTGGTAACACTAACCTATCTGCAGGGTTGTGTTAATATACTGGGGTTCTGGTGACACTAACCTATCTGCAGGGTTGTGTTAATATACTGGGGTTCTGGTGACACTAACCTATCTGCAGGGTTGTGTTAATATACTGGGGTTCTGGTGACACTAACCTATCTGCAGGGTTGTGTTAATATACTGGGGTTCTGGTGACACTAACCAATTCTTGTGACAGACTCCCTTTAAATGACATACATATGTGTACCAGAAGAATTTGAGTGTCTCTGGCTGGTCCACAGCAGTTTCCCACATATTCTCCCACTAGGGCTGGCAGGACTGAGTAAAACGACTGCGCATGTACTTATAGTATAATGCTAAATTACCCTGATACACCTGAGACCACGGACAGATTCCACTGAATTCAGGAGCTTCCGGTGACTTTTAACTCATGTTTTTAGCTTTAGGTTTTTAAGATATCTCCATTACATGGTGATTGAAAAAGTAACATAGCATAGCAAAAAAAAAAAAGAGCAAAACACAGTATAGCGACTACACAAAAGTAATCCAGGACTATAATAACAGGATTATATGCGTCCTGTGGTGTGACATTAGCGGCTTCTGAAAAACATGAAACGACTGTTGTCATTGACTTATTTGATAATTTCGATGTAATGTAAGCTAAGAGGCAATTACCCATGTCAGACGTGAATATATACATGCAAAATGTTTTGTGACGTTTTTTTTCAATGTGCTTCACTTTCAGGCTGACATTCTGTCACGTTGCAAATAACTTAGTGATTTCTAAGTAGAACAGGATTTCTAAGTCTCCAAAAAGTAGATGAATTATAGTGTATGCGACACCTCAGAAATAGTCTACAATACTGAAGAGTAAATGTTGAATCAGATTGAATTTAAGTGATGTCTTCTGACACTTCCAGATTGTCCTGGACATTTCTGTAAACAGGGGATACCTTCTGGACTTGTACAGCAGTCAAGTTCCAGGGATTGTGTTCTGACTAAGGGCACTTTCACATTAACAGTTATTCTATTCGTGTGTTATATACATGAAAAAATCTGACAGCACAGGAACAGAACACAAACTCATAGTCAATGGGGCCTTTTGCGCTGTTGTTTTTCACGGACATAGAGACACTGAAAAAAAAATTAGTAGCATGGATTATTTTTTCTTATTTTTCTTCTCGTCTCAGCCATCCATGTCTATGGGGCTGTGAAAAAAAAAGTTCATAAAGTTCAACCAGCGTGATATTTTGCACTGCATTGCTTCCTCCTTAATTCAAATGAATTGCTGGGCAGTACCTGCTGTGAATGCAGAAGCTGTCTGGCAATTCATGTGAGTAGTTGGGCAGATCCTTCTTTCCCCTGCACCACCCGGAGCCTACCTACACTTCAATGTGATGGTGTTACTCCTGGTCACATAGACAGTAGGTCACCTAAGTTGGTTACTTTCAATGTGACCAAGAGTAACCCTAGTCACATACAGGTACATCTCAATAAATTAGAATATCTTCGAAACGTTCATTAATTTCAGTGATTCAGTAATACAATCCATAATCAGCGTCTTCCATGATTGTGTGTCCTACTGAACCAGACTGAGGGACCATTTACAGGCTTAGGAAACCTTGGCAGGTGACACTGAATTTACAATACTGAACTGACCTTACAATATTCTAATTTTCTTAGATTTGGGATGAAATAGAACAGTCTGTGTGTAAAGAATCTAGAAAATATAGGAGGTCACTTTTCTAATTTAATTACTGAAATAAACGTTTCAAAGATATTCTAATTTATTGAGATGCACCTGTAGCTAGTGCAGGGCATAACTCAGAGCACCATCTACTATGCTTTATAAGCTTGCAGACCTCCTGGTCATCCATGGAGTCACATGATTGCTGTCCAAGGTACATGCTTCCCCTCCACTGCCAGACAAGTCTGGAATTATGCTAAACAAGAGGCCCAGTTCTTCATGGTAATGGTGGAGGTTCTCATCTGGTGAAAACCTAGATTCTCCCATCTGCTTGCAGTGCTGGGTCCTGAATACTGGATCGACCAATACGTGCATTGGCTGTGGTGGACTCACAGGGTCCAATTGTGCCCTCTGGGAGTATTACCAGGAATTTTATTAATAATATTAGTAATTAGACATTAAACCAAATTTTATATGTATTTATGTTTTAGAATAATTTGGAGATGAAATGTTGCACTGGAACCCTCACCTTTTTTCACTTTTATTTTGGAGGGCTGCCTGGTTTATTTTTCTATTGCATTGGGACAATTGCCTGTTCCCATAAGACGACACTTTCTTCCACGTTTTTGACCAGTTCTGTCTTGATTTAGACTATCTATCTATCTATCTATCTATCTATCTATCTATCTATCTATCTATCTATCTCCCATATCTATCTATCTATCTATCTATCTATCTATCTATCTATCTATCTATCTATCTATCTCCCATATCTATCTATCTATCTATCTATCTATCTATCTATCTATCATCTAACTATCTATGTCTGTCTGTCTGTCTATCTATTTATCTATCTGTCTATCTACAACCCCAATTGCAATGAAGTTGGGACGTTGTGTAAAACATAAATAAAAACAGAATACGATGATTTGCAAATCCTTTTCAACCTATATTCAATCGAATACACTACAAAGACAAGATATTTAATGTTCAAGCAGATAAACTTTATTGTTTTTTTGCAAATATTCACTCATTTAGAATTCGATGCCTGCAACACATTCCAAAAAAGCTGGGACAGGGGCAGCAAAAGACTGGGGAAGTTGAGGAATGCTCAAAAAACAGCTGTTTGGAGCATTCCAGAGGTGAACAGGTTAATTGGAAACAGGTGAGTGTCATGATTGGGTATAAAGGGAGCATCCCCGAAAGGCTCAGTCCTTCACAAGCAAGGATGGGGCGAGGTTCACCACTTTGTGAACAACTGCGTGAGCAAATAGTCCAACAGTTTAAGAACAACGTTTCTCAATGTACAGTTGCAAGGAATTTAGGGATTTCATCATCTACAGTCCATAATATCATCAAAAGATTCAGAGAATCTGGACAAATCTCTGCAAGTAAGCGGCAAGGCCGAAAACCAACATTGAATGCCTGTGACCTTTGATCCCTCAGGCGGCACTGCATTAAAAACCGACATCATTCTGTAATGGATATTACCACATGGGCTCAGGAACACTTCAGAAAACCTTTGTCAGTGAACACAATTTGTCGCTACATCTACAAGTGCAAGTTAAAACTCTACCATGCAAAGCGGAAGCCATATATCACCAACACCCAGAAATGCTGCTGGCTTCTCTTGGCTCGAGCTCATCTGAGATGGACTGACACAAAGTGGAAAAGTGTCCTGTGGTCTGACCAGTCCACATTTCACATTGTTTGTGGAAATCATGGACGTCATGTCCTCCGGGCCAAAGAGAAAGAGGACTGTCTGGATTGTTATCAGCTCAAAGTTCAAAAGTCAGCATCTCTGATGGTCTGGGGGTGTGTTAGTGCCCATGGCATAGCTCTGATATTATGAGGATGTGCTAGTGCCCATGTCACATCTCTGATGGTATGGGGCTGTGTTAGTGCCTATGGCACATCTCTGATGGTATGGAGGTGTGTTAGTGCCCATGGAACATCTCTGATGGTATGGGGGTGTTAGTGCCCATGGCACATTTCTGATGGTATGGGGGTGTGTTAGCGCCCATGGCACATCTTTGATAGTATGGGGGTGTGTTAGTATCCATTTCACATCTCTGATGGTACGGGGGGTGTTAGTGCCTATGGCACATCTCTGATGGTATGGGGGGTGTTAGTGCCCATGGCACTTCTCTGATGGTATGGGAGAGTGTTAGTGCCCATGGCACATCTCTGATGGTATGGGGGTGTGTTAGTACCCATGGCACATCTCTGATGGTATGGGGGAGTGTTAGTACCCATGGCACATCTCTGATGGTATGGGGGGTGTTAGTGCACATGGCACATCTCTGATGGTATGGGAGTGTGTTAGTGCCCATGGCACATCTCTGATGGTATGGGGTGTGTTAGTGCCCATGGCACATCTCTGATGGTATGGGGGTGTGTTAGTACCCATGGCACATCTCTGATGGTATGGGGGAGTGTTAGTACCCATGGCACATCTCTGATGGTATGGGGGTGTGTTAGTGCCCATGGCACATCTCTGATGGTACGGGGGGGTGTTAGTGCCCATGGCACATCTCTGATGGTATGGGGGGTATTAGTGCCCATGGCACATCTCTGATGGTATGGGAGTGTGTTAGTACCTATGGCACATCTCTGATGGTATGGGGTGTGTTAGTGCCCATGGCACATCTCTGATGGTATGGGGTGTGTTAGTGGCCATGGCACATCTCTGATGGTATGGGGTGTGTTAGTGCCCATGGCACATCTCTGATGGTATGGGGTGTGTTAGTGCCCATGGCACATCTCTGATGGTATGGGGGAGTGTTAGTGGCCATGGCATGGGTAACTTGCACATCTGTGAAGGCACCATTAATGCTGAAAGGTACATACAGGTTTAGGAGCAACATATGCTGCCATCCAAGCCACGTCTTTTTATGACATCTTATTTTAGCAAGACAATGCCAAGCCACATTCTGCATGTATTACAACAGCATAGCTTCGTAGTAAAAGAGTGCGGGTACTAGACTGGCCTGCCTGCAGTCCAGACCTGTCTCCCATTGAAAATGTGTGGCGCTTTATGAAGCGCAAAATACAACAATGGAGACCCCGGACTGTTGAGCAACTGAAGTTGTACATCAAGCAAGAATAGGAAAGAATTCTACCTACAGAGCTTCAACAATTGTTTTTAAAAGGAAAGGTGATGTAACACAGTGGTAAACATGCCCCTGTCCCAGTCTTTTGTTGCCCCTGTCACAGGTTTTTTGGAACGTGTTGGAGGCATCAAATTCAACATGAGTGAATATTTGCACAAAACAAATAAAATTTATCGGTTTGAACATTAAATATCTTGTCTTTGTAGTGTAATCAATCGAATATACAGTAGGTTGAAAAGGATTAGTAAATCATCATATTCTATTTTTATTTATGTTTTACACAATGTCCCAACTTCATTGGAATTGGGGTTGTGGTTCAGGTCGATTTATCTAACAGATGGAAATGTTTCAATGGGCAAGTGAAGAACAATAGGTCATCTCTGAAACGACAGCATTAAGGTCATTAAAACTTTGGGCATTTGTATGGCCTCCTATAAAACATTCTCTCTAGATTATTTTCTTTCACCTCAATTACAACTTGTATCATTACATTGACAAGATGCGTCCTGCCCTCCCTATAACACATTCCCCTATAATAGATGCATGATATACTAAATATCCAGTCATGTGAGAATGCCAATACCGGAGCATAATTGGATCGGAAAATTGGCCATAAAAATATGCAATATGTTTTGCACAGGATAGATAACCCAATTTTCCGGGAGCCATATATAACTATAACACCTGCTTAGTGGGGGCGATGTACCATTTATTAGTGAGTTGTGTGGCAGGTTTCTAATTCCTGTGAAATCAACAATCGTAAGAAGCCAATGAAGTTACAGCAAGGGTCAAGGGACGACTCAGTGACCTTTGATTGTAAATGCTGTCAAAGCCGAGATCAATCATTCTTTACTGTAATCAAAAGCAGCATCTACAAAGATTAAAAGAAAGCACTCCATCTCATCCACAAGATATATCGATTTCTATGATCATAATGTCACTGTGAAATATAACGGGGCAAAGACATGTTTTTGTGTCGCATACCAAATTGGAAGAACAAGATGGCATTCCTCCATTTATCTTCCTAAAGCAGATGTTGTCTGGCTGCTTAAATGCTGACACACTGTGTGTACTGTAATAATGATGACAAACTCCAGATCTGCTCAAGGCAACATGGCTATCCGCTATCACCCAAAGTGACAATGTAAAGTATGGCCTGTAATATACTACAGAGGTTCGATGCACTCATAATATTGGCACACTAATGACTCCTGATGTATAAAACCATCCGGTAACATGCCCTGATGTAATGAATATATTATCGGTCTGTCTGATACTTTTATGTATTTCAGCAATATGATATTGGTTGTAAAAGCTTCACCTATTCGAGGGGTGAAACATGATGAATGAGACTAAATTACTATCATGGAAAGACAAATGTGACATGTTGGGATAAATATTGCTTCTACTTCTAGAATTTCTTAGCGGTGGTGTTGCTAGCACTGGCAGATGCCACAGATTTGTTTGCCCGATGCCCCAAATTTATAGGTGAGCCCCACAACTAACTGTATCAGGGTTACAGTTGGGAACCTTTGGGGTGCAGGTACAGAGGATGGGAGTCTAGGCAATTCATCCTAATGCAGTAAGTCACAGGTGGAGTGAGGGCATGGTCAAGCCTTTTTTTTCTTTCTGTGATATACTTATTTTTGGGGCTTAAGGGGAGACCACTGATAATAACAAGGAAGACACAACTACTAATGGGGGCACTCTGGGAAACATTATTATAACTACATAGAGCATTATGGGCACTCTGGAGCGCATTATTGCCATTGGGGGCACTCTCAGGGACAGTTATTTTATTGGCGCCACTTTTTGGTGCACTGTGACTACGGGATGCCACGCTGGTGCAGTTAATTATAGGGGGCACTTCAATATTTTAGGGGTGTACTGCTTAACAATTATTTTTGGGGCGTTGTAGGGGAGCAATGTTGAGGACACTTTGAGTTTCTAATATTTTTGTAAGCACTGCTTGAGCATTATTACTTTTGAGGGCATTATCTACTTGCCAAAAAAATCAGGACACTATCTAATCGGCCAACTTATTTCTCAGGGCACAAAGTACTAGAGGTATTATTACTATTAGGGGCAATATCAGCCTGACACAGATATTTTTGAGGAACATTAATCAAATATAAATAGATAACATGGGAGTATTATTGGAGACAGTCTGCTGGACAATTATTTTAAAGGAGGACTTTTAGGAGCACTGGTTTGATACTATGGAGAGGTACCCTCATATACTATCATATGGGGGCAATATAGGGGATCACTACAGTAATTTGAAGGCATTCTGGGTGCCGCGGTTATTTGGGTCATTATAGAGGAGCAATATAACTGTTTAGGCACTCTACTTGGCACAATTATTTTTGGGGCATTATGTGGGCACTGTTACTATTGGGGACACTTAGAGCCACTAAATTAATTTTGATTGGGCATTATTACTGTCAGGGCATTAACTACCTGTCAGGGCACTTTTCAGGGCACAAGTACTATGCATTATTACTACGAGGATCACTATCAGCCTGGTATAATTATTTTTACGTAGAATTTATCCAATATAAATCTTCAACCTGACTTCATCTTATTATCTAGGTGACTACACATTTTTATATCTTGATAATTTTTATCAAAAAAAGTATTTAATAACCATAAAGAACAGTGCCCGATATTAAAGGAAGTCTAACACCACCAAAGTCACTTCTAAGCCCTTCATAGGTTGTTGCAGGGGAGATAACTAAAATGGTGAACATACATTTTGTGTGTCAGGGTGCAATTTTGTTGCCGAGGAAATCAATCCTTAATCCATATGCAAATGATCTTTGCAACGAAGGAGCGACTGAGGCTGCCAAAACACCCCTTATGTTAGGGGTGGTGATGGGTGGTGACAACAGGTGAAAACAGATGTTCTGGTAGACACAGCCATGCCCTGGTGTTAGTAGACTCCCCTTAATCCAGATGGAAACATACAGAAAAGAGATTATACATATAATTTAAATTTTTATACATAAAAATAAAAAAATGTGTACCATAAGTTTGTTAGTTCGAAGCAGACAGCCTCGTGCTTAGTAAGACTTGCTTGTGGGGAATAGATAATGTAAGTCTCTGTGTAGTATAAATAATAGACGCCAGGTGGATCACTAATGCAGAACGGAACATAATGTTATAAATATTAATGTAACAACGTTAGCACAGAAACAGAATAAAACATGGAGCCTCTTATATTGAGCCAATTATTATTGAGGTACAATTATCTACCAGAAGAAAGTGACAGTGTCTACTAAACAGATTCCCCCATAGTTTTGCATTTGGAGTATTGATGTTTTTGATATTCTAACATCTGTCTATACAAGCCTGTCTCAAGGTGACATCTCTGAGGTGTTGTTGACTTGAGAATTTCCAAGAGGATCTCCCTTTACCAGTGATTGAGGTCTTTAAGCTATATCTTGAAGGAATCAATTTGCATCTTTCAAACTTGTGGTCAGGAACCATTAGCCACATTGGCATATCATCAACATCACTCATCAGCTCGCGTGGCACATGGGTATTCCTGCTGTGTAGAGACTTGAGATGAGCGAAGTATTCAAAAATTAGATTCAGCAATTTTGCCGAATTTTGCGATACAATTCTATTCGATACAAATCGCGTAACAAAAACAGCTATTTATTGGCTGCAGAGAGCCGGGGTGGGTGGGTGGGCATCAAAATGGCAGAACCCTTGGATGCCGCGGTCATGTTTGACCGTTGCATCCAAGGTGCTAAAACCCTGATCGGTTATGGAACAGGGTGTTATCTGCCAGTTACAACTAACACCCTGCTCCATAACCGATTGGGGGTTTTAACTCCTTGCATGCAGTGGTCAAACATGCCGTGTGCGCTCGCGAAGGGGTTAAAGGGATGTGACATCACAGGGCTGGCTGCTGATTGGCTGCACGCATGGCATTGTGGATTATCCCGCATTCCCAGAGTTCCTTGCCCCATGTACTAATATGTACAGAGGCCATTTTGAACTAAATGCGAATCATTACCATGAAGCGTGAGGAAATTCGGATTCGATGCAAATCGAATATTTCCTGAAATTCGGATCGAATTCCACTTCTGCAGCTTCAATTTGCTTATCTCTAGTAGAGACTGCTGAAACATTGTAGTCAATGTTCATTTTGTTCATATTAACTCCATCAAGATAAAGGGCATATCTTATCTAACCAGAGGACTACTAGACTCATGGAGTTGTTACAGACTGTCGGCAAAATCAGATTGTGTACTCAAAGACATTTTGGGTCCTTTACCCTTAAAAGTGACTTCCCACTAATGACACTTATCACAGAATAGGGGATAAGTATTGTTACCCTCAATGATACTGCATAACTTGTTATAGTGAGAGTACTCTTTTAAAGGGTTATTTCCATCTTGTTGGCAAAATGGGAATAACTGGCCACAATTTCCAACCACCAGGGTGAGACTTACAGAAGCAGATCAGTGGCCAATGCCAGTGCTATACTTGCCAACTCTTCCAAAATGTTTTGGAGGCTACCACAAAAAGGGATGATTTCCCAGCATCATGGAAGAGTGGGAAAATCTCCCGGGCATTTGCCGAGCTTCTACTGATATTATACGTTACATGTACATTTTATGTGCTGGTCATGTCACCAAAAAGGGGCTTGACTGGCACATATTATGCCCATGTCACAAAAAGGGGGGATGCCACGTTAAAAAAGTGGGAATGACATGCCAAAAGAGGCATGGCTTTAGGAAAATGGCTGAGGTCATGCAAAGATTTTCACAGCACACTAGACATGTTGGGACTCTGGAAGGTCTGTTAAAAAAAAAGTTGACAAGTATGCTCTATGCTTCTTCTGGAACGTCCATAGAGGGGAATGGGAGCTATGGAAATAGCATAGCATAGCTGGGCTACACTGTTTCAGTAGCTCTACCATTATGGATATAGGTTAACGGAATGTGATATGCTGTTTCCCTAACTCCCATTCATCTCTATGGAAGTTCCAGAAATAGTGTAGAACAATGGCACTCACCTGTTTCCATAAATTCAACCCAAGGAGCTGGAAGCCAAGCTGCAATGGTGGAGCCCAGTCACTATGCTGAGCATGGAGTCAACTGCTTCTGGTACTGAGCTCTGCATTGTGTGGACGTCAAAAGTAACTATGTACAGCTAATCCATGTGGGGTCACCCTGTTGGACCCCAACATTCATATATTTATGGCCTATCCTAAGGATATAAAAAATATCCTGGCCAACCCCTTTAATGTGTTAAATTTCTGCAAATTACTGTTGTGATGGGAACAAGTCCCATGACAATTGCCATGGCAGGATTGACCGTAAGATAACTAGAGCAAGACATTTGGAAACCTAAGGAAATATTCCTGGCCAATACCTTTAAAAGGACTGTCCAGACCAGATGAACCAAGCTGCATAATATGCTTTATAAGACTTCCTTAAAGTCATGTTTTAAGACTGTATATTTCCAAATAGTTGAAGACTGGAATAAATGATCAACATATTCCAAGACTTACAACATATTAGTACATTAGTACAGTAAAAAAGACTATTTTGTACTGTACTTTAACTCTTCTTAAGATCTTTGTGGCAAGGTGTATGCAAATGAGGCAATAGAAATTAGCATACTGTCGTGGCAAATTACTTTTTTACTTTAAGCTCAATCAAATACAATCAATTGATTAATCAGTTCATTCACTCCTGTTCTCTAAAATTAGGAGCATGGAAATGAATATTTATGAGAGTATTTAATTGCAGACATTTGCCTGCATATATTATCCAAAGTTGTTCACTTATCTGCAAAGCTTGCACCTGTCTGAAGGTAACCAAAGGTCTGCAGCTAATGTGGCAAATACTGTGTCCTCACCCCTCAGGATACTGGGATAGTGCCAGGTTTACTCCTGTGAAAAGGTTTTTTTTTTTGTATATTTTTACCCTTTTTTAAGGCCCCCCTACCTGAAATAATGGTTTGTTAAAAATAATAATAATAATAATAATTTTTTTGATTCATGTGACACGAGACTAATTCTAGAGGGGGTCATGTCTGTTATATAGAGGATGAGACAAGAAGGTCACAATATGGCTGTCGATAGAGAAATTCAGAAGGCATCGGTCGGAATAAGAAGTGAGAGAATCGTTAAAGATTGCAATTGGTTTATTACAGTAGCAGTCCAAATTTTTTATTTCCCTCTCAATTCTACATTGGTGATTCAGTGGGATGGTGTAAGGATAAAACTTACTACTTGTGTTATTTGGCAGATATATTTCCTGGGCTGCCCCATATGATGGCCTGCATCTGAGCTGCCTGAGGTCACTGTCTTATTCATTGAAACGGAACTCAGGCTCTCAATGGATTCTATGAGATCCTTGTTCTGACTTCCATAGGGAAACATGGAAAATGGAAAGCCTGAGTTCTAGTTCAGTGAATAAAACAATGACCCTCGGCAACTTAGAAGCTGCTGATGTGGGGCAGTGCAAGGGAATATATCTGTCAAATAACATAACTAGTGGATTGCTACTCTAAGTTATCAGTCCAGCATTCATAGATAAAATAAACTAAAATAATAATAAAAAAGGGGTTGTCCAGACTTGTAAATTATGCTTTAAAAAATAATAAAAAATCTTCCAATGTTATAAAGGAAAAAATGCTCAGCTCACCGGGGGTGATGATCCTACAAATATGGCCAGTCTGCTAAGCAGAGGAATCCAGGAGAGGAGCAGTCATGGGAGACTATATCCAGCGCTGGTATCTGAGGGTCTGAGAGCAGGACACGGTTGGGAGGCCGGGAAGGCTGACTGAGTGGTGAAAAAACACTAGAGTCTGGAAAAGCCCAGTAGAGCGTAGCCCAGACAGGGCAGCTTGACCCCCTTATAGACAAATGGCAGTGACCATGAAATGGAGGTGTTCACACTAATGGCACGACAAACTATATGAGAGAGAGGGAGACTACAGGTGGAAGGCGTTATCCTTCTCTGTTTATTTTCTGTATCCAGTCTTCATTCTCAAGCACCCGTAACCTACAAGAGCCACCAACCCCGGTTGTCACTTCCCTGTCCATCCACCTGCACTTTACACCTCACCAGTCTTTCCCTGCTAAGATTCAGAGTTGCAATGCTGTAAATAGATAGCATACATTAATATCATTGTATGTGTCAACTGTGAGGATACCAGATAGTGCATGTGTATATTTTTATTCCTTTTGAGCCATTTCTTATAGAGTTGTATATAGTGTGGGTTAAACCTTTGCATTGCAAAAGTTGAAAGCCACTGGCAAAATCTGCAGACATAATTTGTGCTCCACTCTGTTGTTCCTGAGCAGTACATCACAGTGCAGCGCCCGCTGTGACTATGCCCAGTGTGATACCAGCCTCAGGCTGATTTATGAACAAATAAATAAGATCAAAAAATTTGATATGAAGGTGTACAGAGTCTTTTATTATTTTTTTAACATATTTTGTCTACCGTAATGTACTGTATATTTATATGATATAACATAACCACCTATGCATATACAGTGGGGAAAAAAGTATTTAGTCAGCCACCAATTGTGCAAGTTCTCCCATTTAAAAAGATGACAGAGGTCTGTAATTGTCATCATAGGTAGACCTCAACTATGAGAGACAAAATGAGAAAACAAATCCAGAAAATCACATTGTCTGATTTTTAAAGAATTTATTTGCAAATTATGGTGGAAAATAAGTATTTGGCCAAGAACAAAAGTTCATCTCAATACTTTGTTATATATCCTTTGTTGGCAATGACAGAGGTCAAATGTTTTCTGTAAGTCTTCACAAGGTTGGCACACACTGTTGCTGGTATGTTGGCCCATTCCTCCATGCAGATCTCCTCTAGAGCAGGGATGTTTTGGAGCTGTCGCTGGGCAACACGGACTTTCAACTCCCTCCGAAGGTTTTCTATGGGGTTGAGATCTGGAGACTGGCTAGGCCACTCCAGGACCTTGAAATGCTTCTTACGAAGCCGCTCCTTCGTTGCCCTGGCAGTGTGCTTGGGATCATTGTCATGCTGTAAGACCCAGACACGTTTCATCTTCATTGCCCTTGCTGATGGAAGGATGTTTGCACTCAAAATCTCACGATACATGGCCCCATTCATTCTTTCATGTACACGGATCAGTCGTCCTGGTCCCTTTGCAGAGAAACAGCCCCAAAGCATGATGTTTCCACCCCCATGCTTCACAGTAGGTATGGTGTTCTTTGGATGCAACTCAGCATTCACTCTCCTCCAAACACGACGAGTTGTGTTTCTACCAAACTGTTCTACTTTGGTTTCATCTGACCATATGACATTCTCCTAATACTCTTCTGGAACATCCAAATGCTCTCTAGCAAACTTCAGATGGGCCCGAATATGTACTGGCTTAAGCAGGGGGACATGTCTGGCACTGCAGGATCTGAGTCCCTGGCGACGTAGTGTGTTACTGACGGTAGCCTTTGTTACGTTAGTCCCAGCTTTCTGCAGGTCATTCACTAGGTCCTCCTGTGTGGTTCTTGGATTTTTGCTCACCGTTCTTGTGATAATTTTGACCCCACTGGGTGAGATCTTGAAGCCCCTGATCGAGGGAGATTATCAGTGGTCTTGTATGTCTTCCATTTTCTAATTATTGCTCCCACAGTTGATTTCTTCACACCAAGCTGCTTGCCTATTGCAGATTCAGTCTTCCCAGCCTGGTGCAGGTCTACAATTTTGTTTCTGGTGTCCTTCCACAGCTCTTTGGTCTTCACCATAGTGGAGTTTGGAGTGTGACTGTTTGAGGTTGTGGACAGGTGTCTTTTATACTGATAACAATGTCAAACAGGAGCCATTACTACAGGTAATGAGTGGAGGACAGAGGAGCCTCTTAAAGAAGAAGTTACAGGTCTGCGAGAGCCAGAAATCTTGCTTGTTTGTAGTTGATCAAATACTGGAACCAGTCCAGAAGCCCAAAGGTCAACCAATAAAAAACCCAGGCAGTAAGTAAAAAAAGAGTTCCCAGAAAACTTCTTTAATGTCTAGAATTAAAGTTTTCTCTGAGCCATTGAATTCTGAAGTTGAACTATCCATAAATGTTGTTTTAGGGACCACATACATCAAATTATTATGAGTATGATTAGTTAGTCCTCCTGGTCACCGATATGTGCATGCGCCAGTCCTCATCTCACATCTGGAATGATCTACCTTCTTGTTAATGGGGATCTGGATATGCAGAAAATGAAAATGATTCTTCTGTGTACAAAGTGCAAACCACATTGCACTAGTGCTGCTTGTGAATGATATGGAGGCCTCATCCACAGAACAGGGGTTGGCTTTCCGATGATTCAGTAAGACATCTGGTCGTCCAGATACATCCAGTGGATATTTTTCTATCCAGTAAAAAACATCTGTTTAACAAAGGTCATAATAGCCTATCGGTGACGGATGCCTATGTATGGCAGTCATCACCGGCCTCTGTTAAATGGATACCTCAGCTCAATATCAGGACAGTTATCTCTGGAACTACCATGGGCATGGAACCATTGTACAATGTTCTTTATGGATCAGTTACCAAGAGACTGGGGAGTATACAAGGGTTTGGTTTTATGGTTAAAACCACCACCTTGCTGACTTCATCTGCCCACCATGATCCTGAAGGATGATGACCACCAGCATCATCAGGAGAGCAGCAGGGCAGATCCATTTCTAATCCCCCACTATTGCCTCTCCCCTTGCAGTCTCTACCACTGCTCTTCTGCAGTAGAGCAGTTGTGCTGAGCTCCTACATGCGACCCTATTCTAAAACTTCTGGACTTCTGGAGAGCAGCAGCAGAGATCGCAAAAGGGAAGGGCTATACAGAAGCATGGGATGGAAAGAGGGATGGTCTTCAGGGACATTGGGGAGCTCAGGAGGTTTCATCATTGGGAAATTTCTTCAGCTATTGGGAGAGTTTTAGGCAAAATGCTGCAATGTAAGAATCTTTCAGAAATAGAAGTGTTAACAGATTATTTTTGTCAATTAATAAAATGACGTGAATGAAGAAAGGAAAAATCTAAGTCTCTTCAATATTTGGTGTGACCTTTGCCTTTTGGCTTCCATCCATCTCGGTACTTGCAGACAGTTTTTGAAGGAACTCGGCAGGGATGGTGTTGCAAATATCTTAGAGAACCAAACACAGATCTTCTGTGGATGTAGGCTTCTTCCAGTCCTTCTATCACTTCATGTTATCCCAGACAGACTGGACAATGTTGAGATCAGGGCTATATCTGTTGGGGCCATATCATCACTTCCAGGACTCCTCCTCCAAAGGGCAAAGATCACACCAAATATTGATGGAAATTACATTTTCTATTTTCTTCATTCACATTATTTTGTTAATTGACAAAATAAACTATTAACTCTTCTATTTCTGAAAGCATTCTTCGCAGCATTGTTTTGACACCTTCTTTTGACACCTTCTTCCAATGAGCAACAAAAACGAGATGTGAACATGTCTTCATACAGCACGTGGGGGACGGTTTATAGGGTTAAAACCCGGTGACATGATCCCTTTAACAAATGAGTTTCTGAACTTTTGTATCATTTAATTAGAACACAAGACTGAATAGTCATCATGGTAAGGGATGATATATTTGATTAGAAGAGAATAAAACTTTAATCATGCATTAATATGGAATGGAATAAAATCAGATTAATTACTGCATTACATAAAGAGAAAACTAATTAAAAGTGAATGAACAAGATTTTTTTTTACACTTTAAGTAAAATTTATAAATTGAATTGCATCTTTGAGCTCCAGTGTGGTGAAATCCTGGTCACGTAGGTCGTGAACAACTCTTTCTACTTTACGAGTACTCAGAAGAATGTTTTTTAAAAATTATGTATTGCAATGACCTTGTGCTGATCTCGTAAGATGATGAATATGTCACACGCCTGACGATCATAAGATTCCTTTCTCTGTCACTTCAGTCACTTGGAGGAGATCAAATAAAGTCAAACATGCCCCTAGGTGTTGAACAGAACATTTAATGATTTTATGGGAAGCAAAAGAGGCAGATGACACCGGTTCCATCATAAACTTCACGCTATGTCACCTTAATCAAATGTAAGAGGGAGGAATGGCCCCCGACTGGCAGTGTAAGTGACCCAAAAGGGTTCAAGATGAGCATAAAACAGCATAAAACCCTGTGATTTATTTAACTAGAAATGACAAATTATGTTTGAAGAAGAAATACAAAGGAAACATTGAGGCTGAGACAATGGGTCTGTCGGAATCTACTCCAATACATCTAGCCTGAAATTTCATTCTAAATAGAAAGTTTTCACCATAAATGTTTTAGAACTAAAGTATCAAAAACGGAAAAAAAAAAACTGCTAAAGTATATAACAGAGCGAAATAAAGCTTAGGGCCTGTTCACAAGTCAGAAAAGGAAGAATAATGTAATCTCGATCGTAATTGTCAATGTTTCTCCACTTATGTGAACTGCTAGGGGTGGTAGTGTTAGGATATGTTCACATGACAGAAAAGAAGAGAAGTTTGGAGCAGATTTACATCTCAGACTCCTCTCCACCTTCCACCATCCGCCATGGCCGCGGCTTTTATGAATGGGCCAAATCAGTAGAGGAGAAAGATCCATTGTAAGATTTTTCGCAGATAAATCAATAATAATAATTTTAATTATTTTTAATTGATTATTTTTAATCTAGCGCCAACATATTTCACAGCACGTTACAAATTCTATTGAATATGATGGGAGGCAGATTCAGGATATAATTTGTGGAATGGAATTTGGAGCTAAATCTGTGGAATTTGTGAAATCTGCCACAAAATCAGCTCCAAATTCATCTGTTTGAACTTACCCTAAAGAGGACAGTGGTCCACAATGAATATAATGCTCCTGTTGCTCTTAGAGAGGTTGGATTCTTTAGATTATCCCTTTTTGTAAGAAGGACCCACTAACAAATACCTATGTTTCCCAGTTCATGAAGTCACAGTCTTATCCAGAAAAACAATGAATTCCTTTATAGACAGCAAGTCCAGAAGTCCAACAACCTTGACATAAGCACTAACAAAAGCACTAAAAAATTCCTGAAGAAAAACAAGACTTCGACTAACACAAGGACACAATGGTTGTATCCATTTAGAATTGTGTCTTTCAGGGTACAACCAGATGGTATAAAGCCTATATCAGCAGAGAAAAAAAGTTATATTATATTGTATATTGTAAATCTATAACTGCAGGCACTAATCTCACTCACTTCAGATCTCACAGCCTACCTCCTCAGGCTGTCTCTTGTACACTTGATAAAGGGGATCTGATTTCCCCAAAACGCGTTGTGTTATTTGAGTATAATAAAGCATCTTTGGTGAAGCGCGGTCCCCACACCTCATTTTTTGGGAGATTCTCCTACCAATCCACTACATGAGCGTGACATGGACAGTTGCTGTAATACTGCCACCATAAGAGACTTTTCCATAGCAGATAACTTTTTTTAGATAGCATGGTATGGTTTCTTACTTTAGATGTTTTTGCAATTTCTACAGGTCAGTACCACGTATGGAACTACCACCATTATTGTATGATAGGTCACAGTACCACTTATGGAACCACCACCATCAATATCTTTTGGAGGCCTCACCGCGGTTTTGTCACGGCAAAAAATTGAGTGTTTTACAATCACTGTAAATCCCATCCACACATTGCGAAAAGATACACGCAGTGGATAAGCTACGATTTCCGAAACCATTGTGGTTTTGGAAATCGCAGCATGTCAATTATACCGGAAATGCTGGCGGTTTCCCTATAGGTATAATGGAAGCAGAAAGTGCACAGAGGAAACCTCTGTGGGCTTTCTGTGAAAATTGCTGTGGGAAAAACCATGATGCGTTGCCGCCGTGGTTTTTCCCGTATAGCTTTTTTTTGCTGTGGCCTTCTACGTGAGGCCTTAACCTCAGGCTACTTTTACCCAGGAACATAACCCTCTATAGTTATGGAAGGTGCATATGTAGCAATCACTAATGCCGCTGGACTCTGAGGGGGCCCAAAAGTCTCTCTACAACATAAGAAGACATCAGTATTATAGATAGTACATCATACCTGGGGGCCCCATTACGAATTTTACATTAGGACCCAGGACGTTACACCTCTGCTTTTCCTTATATATACAGAACATCAATAAGCAGATATAATAACACACAAATACTTTGTGAAGAATTAGAATTCCATCTACATGGTTTAGCATACAGAATACTGTTGTGTATATAAGGAATGAATAATAAAAGATTGCATATTAGAAGGAATTAGTAAGATATGAGAAGACTGAACATTAATTATGAGAATAGATTCAGTAAAGCAGAAGAGGAATAACTCAGGTAATAAGTGATTTCTACTAAACGGGAAGGAAAAACACTTGGAGCTTGTAGAAAGTAATATTGAATGATGAAATGATGGGTGAGCAGTAATGACATGTTGGAAGAGATTATTCAGGAGATGGTTGTGATTAATAATATTACACATAATGACTATTACTTCGGAGAATCATTTTTTTTACAATCATTCAAGCCAGTTCTATGGAGCAGGGGATGGAGTTCGAGTTAAGAATAGACTAGCAAGCACTATGTCCTTTGTACCAGGGGTTATCCAAAGACTCAAGTGTCCTAAGCAAAATTCATTGCAGTCCATATTGCCACCCTCAAATGCCCCCTGATTTTAATCCTGGAACTGCCCTTAAAAGGGGTTTTCAGTGCAAATGATATTGATGAATTATCCTTAGGAAAGGTCATCCATATCAGATTGGAGGAGATCTGACACTCTCCGGACCCTCTCCAATCAGTTGTTCTTACCAGCTGCTTTACAGAGAACACTGGAAGCCGATAGCTCTGTACTGCGCGTAGTGGCCACGGTGAGTTACTGCAGGTCAGTTCCTATACAAATGAATGGGAGGTGACCTGCAGTAACTCAGCACAGCCACTACATGGAGAACAGAGCTATCTGCTTCAGGCTCCATATACTGTAGTGGTGAGAACAGCTAATCATAGGGGGTCCTAGGTGTTGGACCCCCATTGATCTGATATTGATGACTCATATTAAAGAGGTTGTCCTGACTAAATTTTTATTTATTTTTTATTTATTTATTTATTTTAATTAGGCCAGAGGAGGTGAAAAAAAAAAAAATACTCACCTGTCCCCGATGCTCCGGTATGCTCCCAGCACAGTCCGGTTTTGCTGCTCGACTATCTTCTTATGCCAGAAGTCCTCACTGGCCGTGACGTCCCGTGTCCCTTCCCCTGAGGCTGCTGATTGGTCACGTGACTGCTGAGGCCAATCAGCAGCCTAAGGAAAGGACCTGGGGACGTCACAGGTAGTGTCCTTCACTGAGGCCATTGATTGGCCTCAACAGTTTTGTGCCGCGGGGACTTCCGCCAGAAGAAAACAACAGAACTGCAATGGGAGCAGCACTGGGAGACACCGGAGCACCGGGGACAGGTGAGTATGTGTTGTTTTTTTTCACCTCCCCCGACCTAATTAAAAACAAAAAAAAATTACCCTGGACAACCCCTTTAAGTTTAGTTTACCTAGAAGACCCCCATACTTTGGAAGATGAAAAAGAACTTGAGGTTGACATCTGGTATTTTGTTGCAGCTTTCCACAGCTGATGAAAGTCTGACACTACGGGCTCTGCAACTGAATCAACCGCGGAATCTGCAGCAAGATCAAGCAGGGCGCCTATTTATTCTGCATCCTGTTCCCATCTCTGCTTCCCATTGAAAAAAATGGAAAGCAGAATCAGGGCGGAATCTTTTGCTGATTTTAGTTGGAGCACATCAAAATCTGTTGCAGAATCTACTGTGTGAACAGGCCCTTAATGTACACCTGCTTATGCATCAAATGAAAGTAGAGTGTGGATTGCAGACTCATTTTGCTGCAAATCTTGCAAAAAGTAGCTATAGAGGGGGCACAGGTAATAGTTGCACCCAAGTCGTGATGAGTAAGATGGCACACTCAATCTTGCTACATCTTTATTAATATACATAGGGAGCAAATGGGAGGGAAGAAGCTCCAAAGTGTAAGCTGGCCAATGCAAGTAGACATAAGAACTTTTTATAACCAAGCTTTGTCTGGAATTGTTTGTTCTTTAGAAACCATTGAGCTGTAAGTTCCCGGTGTTAATAATACACCACCGTCTAAGTGCGCCATTTTTTATGCTGTAGACTTCACTCGGAGGTAAAACATCCCACAAAGTTTGTGGTAAAATGCAGTCCTTTCATTTTATGAATACACAAATTATTTATACGCTGCAGATATCATCATAACAAACAATATTGCAAATTAATGTCCTCTTCCATCAAAAACAACAAGCTTCGCGAGCTTATGTTCCTGAAAATTATTTCCAGACTGCTGTGCTTTTAGATATCTATTTGTTTCGCCCCTGCCTGTAATGACACAGGCAGCAGAAGACAACATTGAATTCATGGAACATTTATCAAGCAAGAACAAAAGACGAGCAGCAGCTTGCAATGTATATCATGGGAGTAAAGGAGGACTGCATTACAATATATGAATTTAAATCAGTAACCTTTCTAGGACATGAATTTTTAAGATGAAAGTACGAGATCATAATTTCTTGGGAAGTTCCCAAGGATCTTAAAATAACTCACTAAGTCAGCAAAACTTTATAAGAATCCTCAGAAGATAGTTTAGTAATATTTCACATCAAAAGTTCTTTAAGAAGCTGTCTAAGTGTGCGTAGAATTCTACTCAACGCTCAATATGTAGCTCTGTCCTATGATAGTACCTGGCGTCTAGCATCATGTGACTGAGAAGATCATGGAAGAACATGGCAGACTGAAACATTATGGACGGATGGCTTGGTTAGTGGATGTGGAATATTTCAAGTTTCTAGAGAGGTAAGATTCGAGGTCCTTCGCCATTGGTGGCATTGTCCTTTAAAGGAATTTTTTATATACCCTTTATATACCCAAACCTATTTGGGTATAAAGATACAAATATGAGAAGTGTATACCCTATGGAAAATCCATGTAATGTTTTTCATTGGCAATGTGAATATTCTAAGTCACAATTTGTTTGACATAAGATACACTGAGGTGCGGAATGTAAGGAATCCTTACCCTTAAATCAGGGGTGTAACTAGCAAAGATTGGGCCCCATAGAAAACTTTTTGACTTGGCCCCCACCTGGCATATTTCCCCCTTTCCTGGCTCCCACATGGCATAACGCCCCATTTACACAGTATAAAGCCCACAGTGGCTCCTTCACACAGTATAATGTCCCATTGTGGCCACTCCACATAGTATAATATTCCTTAGTGGCTCCTCCACACAGTATAATGTCCCATAACAGCCCCTCAACAGAGTATAATGTCCCATAACAGCCCCTCAACAGAGTATAATGTCCCATTGTGGCCACTCCACATAGTATAATATCCCTTAGTGGCTCCTCCACACAGTATAATGTTCCATAACAGCCCCTCAACAGAGTATAATGTCCCATAATGACCCCTCCACACAGTATAATGTCTCATAGTGGCCCCTGCACACAGTATAATGAGTCCCGAAGACCCAAGTAGAGCACAGGGGAGGTGATCACCTTCCCTGGTCCTCTGATCATTATACTCTGGGTCTGAAGAGACCAGAGTATAATAATAGCAGTTTTGGTTCGGACATGTTTGGTAAACCACCAGGCAAATTCCGCACAGTTCGCCCAATGACTACTAAGGGCCACAGCCCTACTTACCGATCCCCGCTCCTGCTTACATCTTGTAAAGCCTTGTGCCGCTGATGGTGGTGGGGATGGGGCTTGCACTATTTTATAGAGTTCTCCCCAATTGTTGTTCAGCTGGATAGTGTAGTGTTGCATATAGCAGTATTTTTTCTGGAATCTGCCTCTGATAGATTAGAAGGTGTTTTGTGCTGCACTTTGGTATTTGTTTGGTGCTTCTGGGGAGCTATTTTGTGCTGTGTGGTATTTTTTTGGCCCTGTTTTGGAGGTATATTGTGCTGCACAGTGGGTTTTGTTTCTTACATTTGTTTTCTATTGATTTTATGTGTGTGCTGGGGTGGGACACCATATGGCTCCAAAATAACTGGTCCCAGCCCTGCCTCCCAGGAACTCAATAGGTCTGAATAAATAATCATGAATTGCAGTCAGCAACTCCTGTTTCTGTTGGGTCATCGACTATACAGTATGCCAAAATGGTACTTTGCAGATCAGACATGACCCAACTGCAGCCAATCCTGTCATTGGCTGTAAATGGAACAGGAAATACAAAAAGAGTAGCAAAGGAAACATTTTTCTAGTAACTTATAGATCACAGGGGTTAGTGTCATCCTGTTGGGTTGCCACTTAGCAGTCATGTTCTCCTATTGTAACTGGCTAAGTTAGTGCTGCAGCCGGTTGCCTTACAGTTAGCACAAGGTTCTGAGAGGAAGTCAAAAATAAATGGATGATCTTATGGGACACAAATAGAAGAAAGAAACTATCATGATGCATTTCTCGCTTGTCCTTTGTGCTTCCTAGCTTAGGTCCTTGCCTGGCCAGTAGTGCTCTATTCCTCTTATAATGCCAATGCTCTGCACTTGCCAGTGTACTACCTTTCCCAGCATTCGTAGCTGTCTCATTACCTCTGAGAGTGCTCCTATTTCTTTAAGAATTAGTGTGTTCACCTGCTAAGCTTTCTTCTGCTATTCCCTGTTGGCCTGTGTGTATAGAAGTCTACTTCTGTAGCTTCACTATGGTTTTTGCAATGTTTCAGCTGTTTGCTTCATGATCTGTTGTTTGGACATATGCATGCTGTCCTTCTGTCTGCTTCTGGAGTCATTTCTGTAAGTCTATGGATGCATTTGTCCTTCTGTCTGCCATGCTTGGACACATATCCTTCCATATGTTATATATGCTACCTGTGGCCTACAGGCTTCCGCTATACAGTACAGACCAAAAGTTTGGACACACCTTCTCATTCCAAGAATTTTCTGTATTTTCATGACTATAAAAATTGTAGATTCACACTGAAGGCATCAAAACTATGAATTAACACATGTGGAATTATATACTTAACAAAAAAGTGTGAAACAACTGAAAATATGTCTTATATTCTAAGTTCTTCAAAGTAGCCACCTTTTGCTTTGATTACTGCTTTGCACACTCTTGGCATTCTCTTGATGAGCTTCAATAGATAGTCACCTGAAATGGTCTTCCAACAGTCTTGAAGGAGTTCTCAGAGATGCTTAGCACTTGTTGGCCCTTTTGCCTTCATGCCGCTGCAAGATGCTGTAGTAACCATGCTGGTTCAGTATTCCTTCAATTTTGAATAAATCCCCAACAGTGTCACCAGCAAACCACCCCCACACCATCACACCTCCTCCTCCATGCTTCACGGTGGGAACCAGGCATGTAGAGTCCATTCGTTAACCTTTTCTGCATCGCACAAAGACACGGTGGTTGGAACCAAAGATCTCAAATTTGGACTCATCAGACCAAAGCACAGATTTCCACAGGTCTAATGTCCATTCCTTGTGTTCTTTAGCCCAAACAAGTCTCTTCTGCTTGTTGCCTGTCCTTAGCAGTGGTTTCCTAGAAGCTATTTTACCATGAAAGCCTGCTGCACACAGTCTCCTCTTAACAGTTGTTGTAGAGATGTGTCTGCTGCTAGAACTCTGTGTGGCATTGACCTGGTCTCTAAACTGAGCTGCTGTTAACCTGCTGTTTCTGAGGCTGGTGACTCGGATGAACTTATCCTCCGCAGCAGAGGTGTCTCTTGGTCTTCCTTTCCTGGGGCGGTCTTCATGTGAGCCAGTTTCTTTGTAGCGCTTGAGGGTTTTGGCCACTGCACTTGGGGACACTTTCAAACTTTTCCCAATTTTTTGGCCACTCGTTTTTCTTTACTTAGCTGCTTTTTTCTTGCCATAATACAAATTCTAACACTCCATTCAGTAGGACTATCAGCTGTGTATCCACCTGACTTCTGAACAACACAACTGATGGTCCCAACCCCATTTATAAGGCAAGAAATCCCACTTATTAAACCTGACAGGGCACACCTGTGAAGTGAAAACCATTTCAGGTGACTACCTCTTGAAGCTCATCAAGAGAATGCCAAGAGTGTGCAAAGCAGTAATCAAATCAAAAGGTGGCTACTTTGAAGAACCTAGAATATAAGACATATTTTCAGTTGTTTCACACTTTTTTGTTAAGTATATAATTCCACATGTGTTAATTCATAGTTTTGATGCCTTCAATGTGAATCTACAATTTTTATAGTCATGAAAATACAGAAAACTCTTGGAATGAGAAAATGTGTTCAAACTTTTGGTCTGTACTGTATATGTACCTCTGCTACCTGTGGCCTTCAGTTATGAATGTTTGGCCTATGGGCTTCTGTTTGCTATGTTAATACCTCAGCTACTTTTTCTGATGTCCCGCTCTGGATTCCTATTTTAGACTCTACCTCTGTTATCTGATGTTTTGGCCTGTTCCTGATTTAATATCTCTGTTACCAGTCCTGAACACCTGTCTGTTTTTATTCTATTCATGTATTGTGTCCTCTAGGATTATAGTCTATATTCACAGTATGTGCTTTGCCTTACTCCGTGGTGCATTGCACCATAATCCCTGACCTGCCGGGTCAGCTGTTGCCAATACCGGGACCACCGCAGGATGGAATAATCTGGAAGACTTCCCTAAGTCAAATCCAGATTCCCATATGGATAAATACCAGAGAGTCTGCTTAGACATTGCCCAAGGCCAAACTGGTTTGGTAGCACAGTGGGTCCACAATCCACTACCCCTTCTACCTGGCTGCAGCTGCTCTCCTCCTGACCACCCCTGCTTCCTCTGAGATGCTGCTTCTCTCCTCCAGGACAAGATAGGTCACCTTCTTCCCTTCATTCTGCTTCTAGGGGTCATTTATGCAAACATCTGCTTCTTAAAGGGCCACTGATGTCAGCTTATCCCCATCTGACCTGCTCACTTTAAAGGGGTTGTCCAGGATAAACCATTTTTGGTAAGGAGGCTGGGGAAGGTGAAAAAAAAAAAAAAAACACTTACTTGTCCAGGTGCTCCGGTGTCTCCCACTGTGATCCGTTCCTGCTGCTCCTGGAGTCTTGTTCTGGCAGAAGTCCTCACTGCACGTTACCACTGAGGTCCATCAGTGGCCTAAGGAGAGGACACGGGATGTCACAGGTATGTGAGTGACGTCCTGGTTCCTTTCCTTAGGCGGCTAAGACCTCAACATCATTGTGGCGAGGACTTCCGCTGGAAGAAGACCCGGGAGCAATAGGACCGGACCACAGTGGGAGACACCGGAGCAGCGGGGACAAGTGATTATGTTTTTTTTTGTTTGTTTGTTTGTTTTTTTCACCTTCTCTGCCCTCCTTGCCAAAAACAGTTTATCTTGGACAACCCCTTTAAGGGACCCATCCCCATAGCTCATGGTTTAAGCAATATGGGCTGTTTGGTCCTCACACTGTTCTAAGCTGTGCTTCTGCCCTGATAGTTTGTCATTGACCCAGCTTGCCCCTGGCCACATCTACTCTCAGCTGCCTGCCCTGATCATCGGCTTGTATACTGTATATCAGTGAGAGATGAGAGCAAAAATGTCCCTAAGGAGAACAATGGCAGACAGGAGGAGACGAGGATGAGACGGTGACCATACATAGAGCCGCAGTGGCAAGGACACCTGTAGGAGATAAGCAAGAAGCTCAGCATGACCAGAAATTCTGTTTTTAATCAGAATTTCTATAACATCTACAGTCTAGCAAAATCCAGTGACATCATTACAGAAGAAGAAGAGCAGAGCTATAATTTTACATGAAATCCATTCATTTCAACATAACTTTCCTCCATTCACCAGCCCGATCTCCAGCCTAGCGACCTACATTAAATATAAAGTAGTTACGGCCTGATTATAACTTTATGGCTCTTCCTAGTCTTCTTTTTAATGAAATTTTCCAAGGTTGTGTGTTCTCATTTGATGCAAATTATACAGTTTTCATTGTGTTTGGGTAACTTTTGATATCAGTTTGAGTTTCTTCTCACCATATTCACCCAATGAAATTCCTCCTGGGCTTCTATTGCCATCAAAGGAAAATTGAAATCTATATTTTCATTATGCATCCCATAACTACTGCACCTTAGCTTAAAAAGGGAACAAAGTGAAGCGGCTGTAAGTATTTCTAATATAGTGCAGGATACATCAAACTCCATCATGTTTGATCTTCAATGCATAGAAAAGAAACGCGGATTAAAATGCCCTTGTATAGATACGTTTAATCAGTATTATAATTTAATTCATATCATTTAGATATCACAGAGCGAGTATAGTGCACCAAGTCAATGTATTCAGGTTACTATTCCCAAGCTGGGGGTTAATTCTCAATAATAGGATAGATGAAGATAAAGTAGCGGACACGCAAAAGTTGACCAAGGAATGAAGAACAGTTATATAACCTATGATCCTGCGGGGTCGAGAGCATATTTGTAGCATGATAAGAAGGCATCAGCACCTAATAGAGTAGAGTGAACCAGTTTGTAGTGAGTCAGGTTCATTACGAATCTTTCAAAAATGTTGGGTTTAGCCAAACCAAAAAGTTTTTTTGGGTTTTGTCACCCATATACTCCAGTTTATAATAAGTGGAGGTGCAGACAAAATAAAAAAACACTGATACACGGCTTTCCTCACCTCTTCACCTGTGGCCTCTTCCTGTGTCTTCTCCAATGTCACGCATCCTGGGGTCCCAGCTGAGGTCTGTAATTGGGCCTCAGCAGTCACGTGGAGAGCGCCGACGTCATGAAGCTTATATACTGCCATATACTGTACGACACACAGAGAATCTATTTCAGAACATCCTTACTCAGAAGCATTAACAGGATCATATAGAACATTCTCAAGAAGTACTGACCTGTATTGGAGTGAATACAGCACTTGGCGTGAGATACAAAGCTTATTGTTATCTGTAGCAGTCTCTGTCTCTGTCCTCTCCTCTTACACTCGGAACCTGCTCACCCCTTTCCATAGACTTCTATGTAAAGCTTTTATATAAAACTTCCAAGAATTTCAATCTGTTAGAATTCAGCAGAGATTTCAGAGTGAATGTCAGGTAAGCAGTGGTTGGGAAGGAAAAGTAGTTAAGTGGAAAAATCTGTATAAGGCTATGTAGGCAGCTGCCCTGTTAGGACATGACAAATTATGGACAAGCGACAATAAAGGTGTTTACTGGGATTATGATGTTACCGATTTTTAATTAGGATGGGTCATCGAACCAGGATTGATGGCATACCCACAAATCAGTTATTGGAAGGGGTTCTAGCATGAGCACATTGACTTCACTGAATACCAAGCACAGTGCCATACCTTGTATAGTGGCTGTGCTTGGTACTGTAACTCAGTCTTATTCACTTGAATAGGACAGAGCTGCAGCATGGCTATTTCACTAATAAATGTGACATCACTGTCTTCTCCAAATAGGTCATCGTAGGAGTGTTGGGTGTCATTAAGACACGATTTTATGTTGCACAAGTACAAGTAGCCATGTAACTATAGCCTTACTCTGAAGAAGGGGTTCAATTTATCATCTGCATTCATCTATTAAGATCTTTCCATGTCCTCCAGAAACTGTCCTCTACCCCTGTCCATGCCAGCCACCATATGAAAATACCCCCTTAAATCCCAGACAACGCCTTCACACTCAAATCCTTGGGACTATTACATACCAGACCCCAAATATATTGGAAGTTTGATGAAGTTGACTTGTGTGATCCATTTAGGGTTCTTTTTCTGAACATCACCAGAAGTGACCTAAAGCCTTACAAAGCTGACAAAGGCTGATGGAGGTCATTGGTGAATGGAAAAACAGGCACAAAAGTAGTAAACGTGACAAAACATAACCGAATAGATGTCAAATCAGTGCATTTGGGAAGATCTGAAATGTATATGTCTTTGGTCTAATAGGCATGAAGTTGAAGGTGAGTACTCAATGTCAGGCAGCTGCTCCCAAAGAAAACAATTCCTGTTGTGCTTCGGGTTTTGCAGAATAACTCACATGTTTAACTAGAGTATTTTATATATAGACATATAAAAGGAAATCACTGAATGGTTTAGTTCTTCACTTTACAAACAAAGACCCAATTCTACGTCTGTCTCTGCCACATTCACTGCACATAATTTAGTTTTCCAACAAGCATTTTCAGAATTCTGTAGCACCTGAGACCCGAAGCGCGACACCGATAATGAAGGTCGATGACTGTAGGTAGTGTAGTAAACACGGATGACAAAAGATGTTCAAAAATAAATCCGGGAACATGTGAAATGAAAAGACTTTTGTATATACTAATCTACGGCAAGTTGAAGGTGAGCACTCAATGTCAGGCAGCTGCTACAAGGGAAAACTAGGAATTTGTTTTGTGCTTGTTTTGTTAGCTATGTCAAAACTGAGAAAATTTTACTGCAAGATAACAGGTTTCACAAGAATAGGATATATTGTATAGTTGTAGGCAACAGGGTACAAAAATAGCTAAATACTTTATATTCGGTTCTTCACAAAGCATTTTCACCTAAAACTACCTGTACATGTACTGTAGGAGCAGAGCCGGAAATCCAGACAATTGATCAAAATGAATATGAAATTGTGCTGGAGCTACCCTGACCAATGATGGGATGGAATAGAAGATGAATCCTTTGTCTTCATGAGAGATAAACCACTGTCAGAGAATACATGCATGCTCAGCCCAGCCTGGCCTGCATGTGTATGGGGGCCGGATGAAAGAAATAGATGGCAGTCAAACAAGACTTCAGCCAACAGCTATGGGTGGTACCTAGGCACCTTAAAAATGACCTGTCATAATCCTGAGCATTTTGGTGTTTTGTTTATCCAAATCTGTTCAGCCATTCAAAAGATATAAGCCCTGTTAGTGTTGATCTCAATTAGGGTACACTGACCATGTGGGCGGTAACACGGCATGACATAAAGCACACAGAGACCCCATCCCTAGAGAAACCAGTGTCACTGCCCACATATCTAGTATACCCTAAGTTATATCTACATGAGAAGGGCTTATATCTTTGAAATAGCTCAACAGATCAACGGTCCCGGTTCAAAAGTTCATCATCACTCATACATCTTAGCAGCATTTCCATTTCCCTATCCTTCTATATTCTTCATCACATTTCTGTCCTCACAAGCTTCTCGTCAGTCCCATACCTCCAGTGCCACCCTGGGTTGTCAAGGATTTCATGGCCTATACTTAGGAGATGGAGGGTCGATCAGTTGGCTTTCGGCACCCATGCTAAACACAACACTGAGTCGGAAGGAGTTGGCCCCATTGACTTCAGTGACCTCACTATACAGGGACCAGAGCTATCTACTTCTGGCCCCTTGCATATAGTGTAGGTTCCCGGAAGCAGCCTTTTGTGGCCCCTTAGTGCCTGTTGGCCCCACAATGACCCTATATATATGGCCTATTCTAAAGATAGGCCATAAAAAGCTATATCCTGGACAACTCCTTAAACTGTGCCACTTTTTGGGGCACATTTTCCCTCCGCAAAATCCCTTCTAGACTATAAGCTGCTGACCCACAGTTAGATTTTGCATTAAAAGGTTAATTTTCTCATTTCTGATCGTGAAAGAAAACGTATCATAAATCTTCTTACCCTGTCTCAATCCAATGGACCAGAGGGCAGGGCTAATACATTTATGATGCACAGACTGTCAACCACCAAAGGAAATAGGAAAGGAGATCAAAGACATTTAATCAGCCTTAGGCTAGGTTCAGAGTTGAAGACTCCTCCGCAGAACCTGCTGAAAATTGTCGGAGAGAAAAGTCCTGCGAGGAGGAAATGGTGGAAACCCAACGGACACCCGGTGGACCCGTGAGGTCCACGGATGTCCACGGTAACCACTGTTTTAGCGGTCCGGCTCTATGTCGTTCAGGTCCCCTGGTGTGGAACATGTGGAACATCTGAGCACTCAATGTCAGGCAGCTGCTGAAAGATAAAGTAAGGCAATCTATTGTGTATTAACAGAATATTAGCTCCATCAAAGATGAGTTCAGTCTAATCCAGGTTTATGTTTTCTTTTCTCAAATAGACAATTCTAATTTTTTTTGCCCATATTCACTTCTACAACTGGCATTTCCTTAAGAAACACAAAAGATATTCGCCAGCTGCATTGCAGGGTAACAAAATTTTACAGACCGCTATTGAATGACATTGATTAAGAAAATCCAAGCAGGGTGCGAAAGTAATTGATTTTTTTTTCCCCCCTCACATGTAAATGAGCCTTATCTCCATGAAGAAGTTTACTGTAAGTATTGTGAGAGTCTTTGGGATGAATAAAAGCGTTAGATATTAAATGGCTTCTTTTTTTTTACATTAAATTTGTTTATTGTAGCTAATAAAATTGCTATAAAATGCTAATGAGCTGTTTGCGCATATATTTCTGTGAGCACAGTTGTGGAGATGTTTTCGGAGATGTTTTTAATTAAAAATGCGTTTATAATGGCTATGTTAAAATCTATTTAGGATAAATTTTTAATGATTATAATTTTGAACCAAAAGCAAGCATAGATAATAGGTGCACTTCTTCACATTTTATTTATTCAATGACTCTGGGTGGTGCAGATTTATGTCGGGGCATTTAATTGCAAAAAAAAAAAATAGCAACGTACTAATAAACTATGAAAATATGATCTACATAGCAATGGGGCAAAATAAATTACAATGCGGAAGAAAGCGATTCTTCAATTTATTGTCATTCTTCAATGTACCAGAATCTAATTACAGTAGAGAAAGTGAAGTTTAGAAGATTTAAAATAAAATCCTATCTATCTATCTATCTATCTATCTATCTATCTATCTATCTATCTATCTCATATCTATCTATCTCATATCTATCTATTATCTATCTGTGCCTCTATCTATCTGTGCCTCTATCTATCTATCTATGCCTCTATCTATTCATATATCTATAACCCTGTAAATGTTTTAGACACAAATAGTATTGCCTTCCTGTCTCTTTCTGTAAATGACTGGCACAGATAGTATTATCTTTCTTTCTCACCTTTAAAAAAAATTAAGATAATATTATCTATTTGTCTCCCCTATAAATGATGTTATACAGATAGTTCTGCATCCCTGTCTCTTATGTACATAATTTAAATATATATAGTACTTGCTTCCTGTCTCTCTGTAGGCACAGCTAGTACTGTCTCCCCTTCTCTTCCTGTTTAAGGGCTTTATTAATAGATTACCTATCCTTAGGATAGGTCATCAACTGAAGATCAGCAGGAGTCTGACACCTGGGAACCCCATGGGCCAGCTGAAGCTATAGCACTGCTTCTAGAGCACCACTCCCGCTTAACAGGTCATGTGATATCACATCTCTCAGTCACTTTTCCTTTTCATAGCTTTGTTGCATTCAAATGATTGGGTCTGAGCTGCAATACCATGCACAGCCACTATACAATGTATGGCACTGTGCCTGGATTTCTCTGAAAAGGCCACCATACTGCGAACTCTTAAAACATCAGATCCAGCTGTCTAAGGATAGGCCATCAATTGATATCCCTTTCAATATTTTGACAATGACCACCTTCCCATCTCTTTCTGTAAGTTATATTGGCAAAGATAATATTCCGTACATGAACTGCTTAATATCGCCAGCTTGAATGTAATAGAATTAGAAGGCTGGTGATGTAAAATGAAAAAAAAAAAAATCTGTATTTACAGATGTAGCACAAGCCAAAGGAACAGCCGGTGTGCTACACTATTAAGGTAACTCGCTATGACACTGTATACTATTTATGTGGAGTAACACTCCGGTTCTGATACAAAGTATACAAACACTGTACATGGGAATAGCACATGCACTAATAGTGTACCATGCCACGATGGCTAGTTACATATGTATTGTACAGTATCGACATCCAAATTCACATTACTAAGAATTGAACAACCATGACTTTCACATAATTGCTTGCCATGTGAGGGGAAGACATAGCAAATATGCAACTTATACTGCACAAGAGCCCTGCAGGCAAAGGGGTCCACTGGTACATCAAAGATATACTAAAATACTTACCAATTTTAACGTAACATAAAGGCATTTAAGACACACACACCCCTGGGCCTGTCCCTAGCTTACCAAGACCCACCCCTAAATAGATGGGACTAGCCACTTGGGGTGGGTATTGTAATTCACTTGGGGTGGGCTATGACATTCCCAAATTTGCCAGGACTGTTTCTAAAAATTAGGGACTGACCAGGCAATTTTGGGGCAGTTGGAGACTATGCACTAACAAAGGAAGATGTTCATAAGAAGAATCCACCACTTCTGCCAAGTCCAGCTATTTGCATCACTTCATAGGTGCAGATCCACTGATTTGGGCACAGTTGGATTTTTTTCTCTAGCCCCCAGCATTCCTGAGCAATCAGTGCTGTTAATTTTGGTGCTTCATATGCTATTTAGACTCTGTACTGTCAGGTGGGCGGGGTCAGGCAGGAGAAGGCAAGGGGTGTGATTCTGAGCTGTGACACTGGCTGCCTCAGATCGGAGCTCAGAATCGCACCCCCTGTCTGACACCGCCCTCCTGGCAGTACAGAGCCTACGCAGTATATCTGGCACCAAAACTAACAGCACTAATTGCTCAGGAATGGTGGGGTCTAGAGAACTAACTAACAGCACTAATTGCTCAGGAATGGTGTGGTCTAGAGAAAAACCAACTGTGCTTGAATCATTGGATTGACACCTGAATTTGGAGTTGGTGGAGGTGGTCAATGGTCCTCTTTAAAGTTTGAAACTGTCAACCAAGTTTTCTAAAACACGAAAACTTGGTGCACCCCTTGCACACCTTTATTTATTCAGTAATTTAAGGGGTTTTCCACAGGACAGGGTATAAGTGACCGATTGCTGGCAGCCTGATCACTGGGCTCCCAGTCACGGGGGGAATGAAATTAAGTAAATGAAGCTCCATTGCACTTGTGTGACCGGAGCTCCAATCACTTCTATGGGGCTGTGGGCTGGATAGGGGATAAGTGTCCATAATGGGAAAACCCCTTCAAGCTTTATTTCTATCAATTTATAAGAAACCATTTAAGTGTATATGTATAATATTTTACAATTTATGATCAAACCCGCAGAAGATAGAAGGCAATTCTTTATTGTGACTTGATCCTAAGATCTTCTTGGGGCAGTTCATTCATAATAGAAGATGGCATTGACCACCATGGCCGGCCGGGGGTGCCTTTTTTAATTAAACTTGATTAATGTCTTAATTTTCCAAATAGCAATGCAATAAATCAAGTGCTCGCTCATTGGCCATCTCCCGGTCTCCGCAGCCTGATAAGCCTCATTAATGAGAATAAGTGGCAATAACAGAAACCTTGTTACTATCCTGAATAAGCAGCTTAATGGTGTTTCGAGCGGATGTATGTATTGGTGTTTCGAGCGGTCGTGTTATTTGTAGCATCACATCATTAGGAGCCGGAATCCCAGGATCCCATAGTAAAAGCATTGTTAGACTATACGGGATTATTATAAATTTTACTATATGAATATGACACTTAATGGGTGAAATTGCTTACATTGTACGGAAGCAATGCACTTGGTAACAACCAATTATACATCATCATTACTGTAGAACCTGCAAGTTATCACTTTACTAACTTATGTTCTTTCATGTGTGTGCTTCACATTGTACTATGTACACACTATGGTTTTGTAACAGCACTTTAACTATTAGTACCCACAGAATATACCATTAAAAATGACCCCAATATTACATCCAGTTTTTATATGAAACATATTTTTGGTGATTATTTTTGTCTATTTTTAATGCCATTAATCATATTTTAGAAATAGTCTTACTATCATGCAGTTTTCAGACTAACCATTAAGTGTCAAAATAATCTGACACTTCCTGTTCTGTAGAGATCACTTCTCATTTTCCTCACAGGCAGGATTACAATGAGTACAGTATAAAGTCATGAGAAAAATAAAGTACACCATCTTTGAATTTTATGGCTTTACATATCAGGACATAATTTAAAAAAATGGTCCTCGGAAGGTCTTAAAGGGGTTACCCACCATTTTAAAAATTAATTTTAAATTGGCAAAGGTCTGACTGTTGAGACCCTCACATATCAGCTGATATTGTTTACTTACCAGGCCTTGCGCTGCTGACTTGCCATACTTTTAGTAGAGGCAGGTATAGGTACTGCAGTGGTGTCCCACAAACTTGAATGGAACAGTCCCAACCGTCGGACCTTCACCAATCTAAATTTGATGGCCCAATGATAGGCCAATTTTAAAAAGGTAGATATCCCTTTTAAAATGAGGTAAATACAACCTCCGATGAACAAAAACATGTTGAATTATAATCTGTCATCATTAATTTATCAAAAACTAGGCCAAAATGCAGAAACAGTGTGTAAAATAAATAAGTACACGCTGCCAAGTGCGGCTAATCAAATGCACTTGATTAATTGATCCATAGCATGTGTGACCACCTCTATAAAAGCAGAAGTTTTGGCAGTTTGCTGGTCTGGAACATTCAGGCATGTGGTATTACAATGCTAAGGAGGAAAGACATCAGCAATAATCTTAGAGAAGTAAGTGAGAAAGATTATTCATGAGAAAACATTACATACAGTATGTACTCCCTCAGTCACACTGGTGGTGTAGGAAGCTATACCGTATTGTGGAAGCCAGCATACATACAAGCAGGCTTGGTGCTCACACAGCAGATTTTATTATCTATTTCAGACACGGTCACCCAGCCCACACAGAGCTCAGCTGTTCATATCCCGTTGGCTGATAATTATACCCTACATGAATTTAGTTATATCCACTGACTAGTCATAGTAGTGGTGTCCACACAGTTTGGCTTAGAATAAGGGGCACTGTACCACGTTGATAGTATATGCCATGCCAGGTCTGCCACTTGTTTTATCTATTTTCATTTTTTATTTATGGATATCATAAAAATTAATTTATTATTATACTGTCTCATTCTATGGTATACTGTTATCTTGACATATAGCAGTGTTATAAAAGATCCCTTACGCAAAGTGTAGCAAAGTTTAGCAGCTGCAATTATTTATGTAGCTTTTCCAGCAGCCTCCTCCTCCCCTCTCCATAGACTTCTAGGTAAAAATTAACTTAACCCAATAAATGGAGAAGGAAACAGATTTCTTTACTAAGATATATTACACAATTTCTTATATTCCCCTGTACTATTCATTTATGAAAAGTTGTTTTATAATTGAAGATACACTTTAAGTGTTATTAGAACCCTTTATCCGGCCTCAACATAGAATTTTGAAGTTAGTCTGGAGTTTGAAGCTTGAAAGATATTGTTCTTACTCATGTGATAGTTCCATGTGGATATGCAACCATGCATGCTTCTCTAAGGTCACAAAGCATTCCAACCACATTTCCCATTTTATACCTGGCCTTTTTCGGAGATGAAGGTAGAGTCTCCTGAGTCCAGAATTGTCTCGAGCATTTTTGTTGAGTTCTTTGAAGCGTGAGAGACGGAAAGACTTAACTATCTTGACTAGTGCATCTCTCTGTACAAGAGATTGAACTTTGTGTTCGGTGAAAGCCCACTGCGCTTTGCTTTTCGTACTAAATTATCACATGCTGCTTGTTTTGTCAATGCCTGAAGGTATTTTCCTCTTCATAATGTAACGGTGTTGTGATGTCTTCAAGTTACTTGTATTTTTTGTTTTGTTTTTTCCTTTTTTTTTATTTTTTTTATCTTCCCTTTTTTGAAGGTAATCTTTTCAGAGGTGATGCGCACAATCGAATCCCATTAAAAATGATTTTACCTATTTTTTGTTTCTATCATAGCCACTTGGGATGTATTCATTTATTCTTCTGGAAGGAGCTAATTATCTGACTTTTCTGCAATTATCAAGAGCAGAATGAGAAATCCCACAGTGCGGTCTGAATAAATGTATGCAAAATAGGGCTCATTTATTTCTTTATAAAGTCAAAATAGAAATATAAAAAGTAATGACTATATAATGGGAATTAGAGCTATTAATATCACTATAGAAATAGACAATATGCGCAGAGGCTAGGTTTAGAACTCCAATGACATACTAATGGGGAATTATAGATTTGGGACAGTGTTCCCAATACTTGTAAAGTGCTGAAGAATATGTTGGATCTATATAAGTAATTGAAATAAATAAATAATAATATTAATAATAATACTAATAATAATAATAATAATAATAATAATAAATTACTAATAATAACAACACAACTAAATTATTATCATTAATAATAATAATAATAATAATAATAATAAATTACTACAAATAATAACTAAATTATTATAATTAACAACAACAATAATAATAATAATAATAATAATAATAATAATAATACATCAATAATAACACAAAATAAAAATAATAATAATAATAATAATAATAATAATAATAATAATAATAATAATAATAAACAATATATTATTCATAACACAGTAACACAATACATAAACTCCCTCTATGAGTCAGGTAAATCAGGACTGGATAACCATTTCTACTTTCCACCAGCTTACAAATGTTCTACATGTCAATCCCTCAGCCTACATTCTCACGACCAATGGATAAAATGTCAGTGAGAGATGGTTGTTTTGTATCCAAGGTTTGAGAATATTGAGGGATCCGTGAAAACAGGTAAAAATAGGACATGTCTAATTTTTGATGGTACATGTCATGTACTGTCATGTCAATAGCCCCATTCACATGAATTGCTTTTAACCTGGTCTTGTGGGGGCCATTAAATTATGACTAAGAACGACATTTGAGTGAATGTAGGCTCAATCTTTATCAAAGCAACTACATCAGTTCTCTAGAATAGAAAGTTCACAGGATACAAGTGAGCGACTTGTGAATTGACTACAGATTACCAGGCCTTTTATGTGTGGCTAGTGATGCAGACAGTTTGACTCCGTTTGTCAGTCTGGAAACCAATAGTGATATCCAACAAAGGAAAATTATAACATCAGGGCTGGGAGGTTCCAGGAAGTAACTTGAGGTCAAGGGTCCTAAATGTGAAGAGGCCCATGACCTCTTTGCCAGATTATTTGGGGACACAGCTTAGCATGTGATTTGTTCTTTTCTTATGCCGCTCTCCAATGACCAGGCTTAAAAACAGGTCTGTTTATTTTATTATTTGAATGTATATGTATTTTTCTTTGTTCCATCTTTTTTTGTTAAGCACTGTACTTTTTGTGTATATAATATCTAAAACTTAATAAGATTGTCCTTAATGCTAAACATCCCCACAAACCTGAAGAGAGTAACTATCGCTTAGGCTTGTTACCCTTTTGTTTGCTATTTGTTTGTGCTTTTGATATATTGGTGTTTTGCCTATCATAAGTTGCGAGTGGTGGCAGTTATTTGTGTAGATATATAATTGTAGAAGGTATCTTCATTCCTGTATAGCCTGGTGTGATGGGTGAGTTGGTATGGAGTGTGGAAGCAGAGTCCCCTTTTTATTATCACGTGTGCGTGTGTGGGGAGTAAGATATACACATACCCAACAGAATTGGTATACAACAAGTTAGATATATCTTGTGAGAGTCTTGATTCCTGACATGCACAAATCTGGACCTTTATTGCTCTCATCACTGTGCTTCTCTGTGATTTTCTCAAAAGTGGGTGGGGCGGGGGGTGAGGGTAAGCAGGGGACTTTAAAAGTATTCACACCAGATAACTGGTATAAACACCAACTGAAATCTATGTCATATATTGCATATATTTCAGATTCTGATATACAGGCCACCCGAGATGCACCAAAATTAATAATAATAATAATAATAATAATAATAACTTTAATAATTTGATGCATCTCACTCCAGCTCTGCTAATTATTAAGACTGGCATACCACGTGCAAGTATTAATAAATCTTCCCCATAGAGTTCCTTCCTACATCATCCACAGTTCACTGCATCAAAATAACACCACTTGCACAGTGTGTTTTCCGAGAAGTTGGGGTAAGACTGGAGCATGTGCAGACCAGAATGACTTTCCCTATCCTTACACATTGCACATGCGCCATTTTTTTTTCTGCACCACACAACTTTATAGCAGACCGTGGTGATGTTAGAAGTGTCACCCAAGTCAATGAATGGGCCGAATGCTGGCAATATGGCAATTTATTGGTCTGATAGACCTTAAGCAAACACTGATGACTTGCTATAGCATAATATCTTATCACAGAACACAATAAAAGCAATTTAAAAAGTTGATTTAGTTGGTTTGTGCCATCGATACAAATGGCAATAAGTAAACTAAAACTGCATTTTAGAATAACTTTGTAAAGTACTATTATTTACTTTATTTTTTTTATTAAAAAAAAAGTCTTCTTGCAGAAATATCAGAAATAGCTGCTTGTTATGGCACCCCCTGGTGTTCAAATTATTTAGTTCTGTGCATGTAAGTCTACTGAGGCTCTGTTAGGCTTCACCTCTGCATTGCATTTTCCATTCTTCTGATCCATTATAGGAACAGAAGTATGGAAACAATAATAAAGTAGGATTTAATGACGGACACCAACAGAGACCAACAGATACCATAGACTATAATGGGGGTCTGTGGGGATACTTTATGGTCATGTATTTTTATGTCTGCAGTTTTAGATGGATTGTAATGGAGCCTCCAAAGCAGTTGTGAGCATATCCTTATTTAAGCCTACCCAGTAAAATACAGTTCAGCTTCTGCTGTACCCTCTGCTAAAGAAGCAGGGATATGCTAAAGGCTAGACGCAATCAATCCCCTTCTTCTCAGAGAGAAAGCCAAGTATGGAAAGCAGAATTTACTGTAGCATAAGGAAGACATCCTGATATTCACTGCAAGCAGTGAGGAGAAACAATTTGACAAGCATGTCACCCCTCAGTGGAGCTCCATTCCATTGCCTGATAAGGAGGACAGAATATCTAACTTCTATTCCCTCACTCCTTGGATTCTACAGGACATCTACCTTTTATTGTAATAACTGATGTTGCCTATACTGGGCTTTCACCCTGAGAAGCAGAAGGAAAGACTATGGTCATCCTAAACTACCCTTGCTTGTTTTACTGAGGATACAGCAGAAGCTGTACTGTATTCTACTGAGCATGTCAAGTTACACTTTGCTACATCTGCACATTAACTATTAACACAAATGGGAAATGTGGAAAATTACTTTAAACTTTGGATGTGTAACCAGGTTTATGTCTAGGATCTGTATTCCGTATTACAGACAGTTTTGTAGGTGAATTGCACAGCAAATATCTAAAGGGGGATTTTTTATTCAATCCCAGCGGATGTTATATTCTCCAGCAAAGCAAAGACAAAATGTGCAGCTGTACTACTTCATCTATTGACAATGGCAGCCATGCTAGCTGTAGAAGAAGTACATGATGATATTAGACTACTACTACCTGGACTACACCAAATAGATGGGTTTGATCTAAGACTCAATTTATTAAGACCTGCACTTTGTGCGCCATTGTTAATCCCTCTGTGTAAAATGGCTCCGGCCTCTTAATAATTCAGGTGTATTACAAGGGGTCATGTGCACTGGAGCTGACACAAAAAAGAAAGGCACAAAATGAAAGAAAATTATGTTTTTGCACACAAAAGCAAGTAAGTCAGACAAAAATTGTGATTTTTAGCTGTAGCTGTATGAGGGTGTGGTTTTATTGGGATAACTTGCATTTTTCAGTGGCGCTATTTAAAGCTGCCTATAACGTATTGGCTAAATATTATTATCTCTTTATGAAGGGGGTTTCATTTACTATTTACATTAAAAAACATGCTCACTATTCCAATAAAAAACCCTAAAACAGTATATAAGTGGCTTAGAAGATATTGTGGTGATGGTAGTCTCCTTGTACTCATAGTCTATCCCACAGCTGTACACAGGACCATAGACATATCATTTGGGATATTTTTCACGTAGATGACAACAAACTATATACTTGTTGAGTAAAAAATTGCAAAATATATCAATCTCGTAGTGTACAGACATATGCATGATAATAAACATACAGAAGATCGCTTCTCTAGTTTGAAGAGGAGATGTCCTAAGACATGAAAAACCCAAGGACATCATCTGATTGACTATCATCAGCCTTTCTGAGCATGTTGGAGCTTTATTTATTCACATTGGTTCAGCCATTCCAAAGATATAAGCTCATTTAATGTTGATACAAACTAGAGACAAATTAGAGTATACTAGCCAAGTGGGCGGTAACATTGTGGGGGCGTGGTCTCTGTGTGATGGATGTCATGCAGTATTACTAAACAACAACAGAGCTAATATAAGAGCTTATATCTTTGGAAAGGCTGAACGGATTTGGATAAACAAAACATCAAAATGCTCGAGGTGACAGCGCTGATCAGATGATGGATGTCATTGCACTTTCAGATCTGGCGACAGGTCACCTTGGGGGAATATGTTGTGTTGAAAAGGAAAATCCTTTTATATTTCTGCTGTTTTTTTTTTTTCATAAAAAGTTCTTCGGCCCCAGATACATCAAGAGACATTATGCAGGTTCGATATCAGAACCATTATCAGCAAGTTTATATGTTGTCCGCGCTATCTCTTATATATATAAAAATGAGTTCCTGTCTGTCTGTCTGTCTGTCTGTTCTTTATGCGCGACCAAACGACTGGACCGATCCTCACCTAATTTGGCACACATGTACATCAGGTGTCCGGGAATATTATAGACTGGGTCTCAGCTCTCTTGGACGTACCGTTCCTAAAGTACAGTATTCCCAAAAAATGACCAGCATTAGTCTATACAAGCCTGCAAGTCTTTCACTCATATTCCAACTGCCATACACACGGTCACATGTCCCTTATCAGCCAATAAGAGCTCGCAGGTGCTTACTCTCCTCAGGCACACAGGTTTCCATAGCAACCAAGCTATGTATGACCTGTATTAGTGAATAGCAGTTCACAGGACCTTAAATATTCAGTCATACCACGTGTATCAGCCAATATAGGATCACATTTAATTTACCAGGTTTCCATAACAACACGGCCATAAATAGGCTGTACCTATACTGGACTCAGTGGCGTAACTAGCAATGGCAGGGCCCCAAGGTGAACATTTGACATGGGACCCCCTCCCCTGCACAAACTGCATTCCTGCACACACTATTATGCCCCATACTCTCCTCAAGTACACAGGTTTCCATAGCAACCAAGCTATGTATGACCTGTATTAGGGTGGGTTCACACCTGCGCTTCAGTCCGACCGTTGCCAATCCGAGAGAAAATCTCGGCGAACGGGATTGGCATCGGATACAGACAGGTCAGCGACGCATTGGTTAAAAACCCATTCATTTGAAGGGGTTTTTAAAGCAATGCGAGGGTGTCCGATTGCACCCTCTGCGCTGTGAAAACGTTTTTTTTTCCTCGGACACGAAGTCCTGCATGTCCGACTTTGTTTCCGACGAAAAAAAAAGATTCGCAGCACAGAGGGTGCAATCGGACACCCTCGCATTGCTTTAAAAACCCATTCAAATGAATGGGTTTTTAACCAATGCGTCGCTGACCTGTCTGTACCCGATGCCAATCCCGTTCACCGAGATTTTCACTCGCATTGGCAACGGACGGACTGAAGCGCAGGTGTGAACCCACCCTTAGTGAATAGCAGTTCACAGGACCTTAAATATTCAGTCATATCACGTGTATCAGCCAATATAAGTTCACATTTAATTTACCAGGTTTCCATAACAACACAGCCATAAATAGACTGTACCTATACTGGACTCAGTGGCGTAACTAGCAATGGCAGGGCCCCAAGGCGAACATTTGACATGGGACCCCCCCCCCCGGCAACCCCCCCTGCACAAACTGCATTCCTGCACACACTATTATGCCCCATAGTGGCCCCTGCATACACCATTAGGCCCCTTAGCACTAGAAGTCCCAGAAATTTGGAGCTCCCCCTTGAAGTCCTGAAAGAGGGTCAAATGACCCTTAGTCCAAACTGACAACTCTGATGGCTCCAATTAGCATTTCCTTTCATTTGTAAATGTGGCCATTGTCTGAGGAATCTGCAGGGGGGAATTGTGTTGATCCACCTCAGGTCTTGTAAGAGAGTGTAAAGAAAAGAATGTAAGCTGCTCCTGAGTGTCTGCCCACCCCCCAGCTGCATTGTTGTGCTGGGAATATTTGCTAACACCTTAGCAAATTTGCATGCAGCCTTTTGTGCTGTGGGGGATGTGACTGCTTCTCAAAGTAGTCTGGGACTTGAAATCAAAGTACATCTGTAATGTCCTCCCATATCTTGGCAAGGACCCCAGTCGTCCCAGCGGGGAGAGACTGTCCGAAACTGTAGTGATGAGGCTGATGGAATCATTCATGGACAAGGGCAGAACTGTAACCACGAACAATTTCTTTACATCATTGTCACTTGCACAATGACTGCTTAGCCGGAAGACCACTATCCTCGGCACAGTCAACAAGAGTCGCCGGGAAATTCCTCAATCCGCTAGACAGATGGACCGCACTGAATTCACCACTCAGGTGTTTTCAACCACTGGTGCCACGCTGACAGTGTATGCACCCAAACGAAAGAAGGCCGTCTACATTCTCAGCAGCATGCACAGCGTGGTTGAGACTAAGGATACCAACAAAAGGAAGCCAAACACGGTCACACAATACAACCACACAAAGTGCGGTGTGGATGTAATGGACCAAATGGTGCGGGAGTACAGCGTGCGTGCAGGAACACGGAGATGGCCATTCGCCGTGTTCTACAACATGATTGACATGGCAGCACTGAATGCTCATGTTCTTTATCAGGCATGCACTGGGGTGCAGGAGAGACGGGTGGACTTCCTGGTTGAGCTTGCAAAAGAGTTAGGTGGCTCTCATGTGACTGAAAAGAAGGCACACAAGGAGAAACTCCTTCGGCAACAACCTTCCACACCCAGCCCTGGCAAAAGGGCGAAGTGTCAGGTCAACCATCGATGCACGAACAATTGTGCAACTGAGAGATGTGTTTACTGCTACAAATACACGTGTGGCAAATGTACCAGGGACATACCCAGGCAGTGCCAGGTATGTTCCGACAGTGCAGACAGACTGCTGAGTGAGTGCTGAAATGCTAGTCACACAAGAAGGACATGCCACTCACACACACACACGCAGCCCCCCACAGCAGCCTATTGTAAATGTGTGTGGAATTGTTTTATTCCTTGTATTTTTTTTATTATTTTCATAACAAAAATAAAAAGCATAGAAACAAATAACAGTTGTTCTTTTGTATATTTACATTTTTGTATATTTAGATTCAAGTCAATGGGTGCAGAAAAAAAAAAAAAATCGCAAAAAAAATCACAGCTACTTGCGATATTTTTGTGATCTGTCCCATTGGTCATATAGATCACTCCTCTGGGATTTTTTCGCACGAAAAAAATCGCACAAAAAAAAAAAAAAAAATCGCAGGAAAATCGCACCTATGAAAAAAAATCGCACGAAAAAAAAATCGCAGGTGTGCTTGGTGCCATTGAAATACATTGGCAAATCGCAGAAAAAAAATTGCATCGCATTGCGATGCGATTTTCGAGCAATTTTTTTTCGCTAGTGTGCTTGAGGCCTTAGACCAGGGGTCGGCAACCTATGGCACGCGTGCCACTCTTGGCACGCGAGGCTTATTCCCCTGGCACGGCAGCGGACTCCTCACCCAGCAGTTTCGATCGGACCAAACACGGCCGAAACGAAACTGCTATTATTATACTGTGGGGTCTCTTCAGACCCCCGAGTATAATAAGCGGAGCCCCCGGGGAGATGATCAAACATAAAAAACAATGTACTCACTATTCCACGCTCCGCAGCCGCTCTGTACTCTTCGGGCGCTTCTGCCTGCAGGGGCCACTATAGAGCATAATACCGTGTGTAGGGACCGCTATGGGACATATACCGTGTGCAGGGGCCACTATGGGACATATACCGTGTGCAGGGGCCACTATGGGACATATACCGTGTGCAGGGGCCACTATGGAGCATAATACCGTGTGCAGGGGCCACTATGGGACATATACCGTGTGCAGGGGCCACTATAGAGCATAATACCGTGTGCAGGGGCCACTATAGAGCATAATACCGTGTACAGGGACCACTATGGGACATATACCGTGTGCAGGGGCCACTATGAAGCATAATACCGTGTGCAGGGGCCACTATAGAGCATAATACCGTGTGCAGGGACCACTATGGAACATATACCGTGTGCAGGGGCCACTATGGAGCATAATACTGTGTGCAGGGGCCACTATGGAGCATAATACCATGTGCAGGGGCCGCTATGGGACATATACCGTGTGCAGGGTCTGCTATGGGACATATACGGTGTGTAGGGGCCGTTATGGGACATATTGCTGTGTGCAGGGGCCGCTATGGGACAAATACTGTGTGCAGGGACTGCTATGGGACAAATACTGTGTGCAGAGGCAGCTATGGGACAAATGCCGTGTGCAGAGGCAGCTATGGGACATATACCATGTTGAAGGGGCCGCTATGGGACATAATACCATGTGCAGAGACCACTATGGGACATTATTCTGTATAACGGTGTGTTTTCTATATTGAGGATGTGTTTTTGCACAGAAAACTCCGGCTTTGTTTTTTTTTGTGCAAAAATGCACCAGTTTTACAGTGAATGAAAAAGTTCCAAATATAGCTGCATCCAGATACATAGTGTGTATTCACCATAAGGATGCCGCCATACGGGGCTCCTGGACACAATAAATTTACCACTAATTGGGGGCTGCACATGGACTTTCATTGCTTCTAATCAGAAAGTACAGGAGTGTCCCAGGAAATAGCAGTAAACGCATGTGTCCTAAAGCATCTGGTGGCAGCACTTCTGTGTTATGGTTTGTGGTATATGACTTTAGTTTAGGGGTCGTCAGACTTACAATTATTGAACGGCACTCCGAGTACCTCATCTTTGATTTTTTTATTAAAATCGGAACGCCGAACAAAAAAGGTTGCCTACCCCTGCCTTAGACAAATGCTTCTGGTCATTACTCACAGCTGTATCTTGCTCTAAAATTTCTAATTCTATTTAAAATATATAAAAAATGATTAATTGTTTCAGTGCTTTTTTTTCTCAAATAAAACTAAACTAAATACAATATGTATAGTCTTTATATTATCAAATACAATAAACTGAATAGAACTAACTAGAAACTAAATGGCTAAACTCAATGGAAAACAACAACATCCTGTGGTGTGACAGTAATGGCCTTAATTACAGAACAAAAGATGGTGATTATAGGATGTTAGATAAAATCCTTCAGGTCATTCGACCCGTCTCTGGGTTCCAAAGGTAGAAATGTTAAATGACCCCTCTCTGGGACTTCTAGTGTTAGTGGCCCTTACACACAGTATTATGCCCCATAGTGGCCCCTGCACACAGTATCATAGTGGCTCCTTCATATAGTATTATGCGCACTTCCCGCTACTTCTTCAATGTTGGACCAGATGTCACGTGAGCCAGGCATGTATCGCAACGCATAATGACTTCGGACTGGCCCACCGACATCTGGGACGCCACCAAGGAGGCCCGAAGCCTGCTGAAAAGACCCCAGAGTATAATGATAGCAGTGTTTGTGGGGTTCACGGCCCGCAGGCCTTACTTACCAATCCCCGCTCCTGCTCACAGCCTCCTCTACAGAAGGTGAAGTGCAGACGGCTGTGAGCAGGAGTGGGGATCGGTAAGTAAATAGGGCCCGTTACCTGCTGGTGTTAAAAAAAAAAAAAAAAACATCAGAGGCCCGCCGGGTCCCCTAATGTCCCGGGCCCTGTGGCAGCTGCTACCACTGCTAAACTGGTATTTACGCCACTGACTGGACTGCCATACTGGATTTCAGCATTCTTATAAATTGAAACGTTTTTTAAACTACTCATGTCCCCTGCAGCAAAACGCATGGCTGCTGCTCGAGCTAATGAAAACTCTCAGCAGACCCAAGCCAGTCTCCAATCTGATAAGGTATGTTACAGACAACAGCGAGCTGCTGAAACTCCCCAGCAGACCCAAGCCCGTCTCCAATCTGATAAGGTATGTTACAGACAACAGCAAGCTGCTGAAACTCCCCAGCAGACCCAAGCCCGTCTCCAATCTGACAAAGCATTGTCAGCCACATGCACACAGCTGCACTCCAGGTTTCAATAACAACCCAGCCATTTTTCTTCACTGCTGTAGGTCAGCTTTAAAGGGGCAGGGCGCTGTGGATGACACTGTTACACAAGGTCACATACACACAGCTTTACTCCAGGTTTTCCATAACAACCGATCGCAGGTTTTTCACTGATATCCAAACTGAGATGCACATAATCACATGACACTTATGGACCAATGGAAAATCGCAGGTTCAGTCTTGATATACACACAGCTTTACACCAGGTTTCCATAGCAAAAAAGCTATTTATGTCCTGCATGAGTCAATAGTAGTTCGCAGGTCCTTAAATATTCAGTCATATGATGTGTATTAGCCAATATAAGTTCACATTTCATTTAGCAGGTTTCCATAGCAACACATCCATAAATAGACTATACCTATACTGGACTGCCATACTGGATGTCAAGTGCAAAACTGGCCAATTCTTATGGGGTCACTACACAAACAAAAAATAAAATATACCCGTGCGAAGCCGGGTCCTTCTGCTAGTCTCTTATACTGTATATATAAAAATGAGTTCCTGTCTGTCTGTCTGTCTGTTCTTTATGCGCGACCAAACGACTGGACCGATCCTCACCTAATTTGGCACACATGTACATCAGGTGTCCGGGAATATTATAGACTGGGTCTCAGCTCTCTTGGACGTACCGTTCCTGAGGTACAGTATTCCCAAAAAATGACCAGCATTAGTCTATACAAGCCTGCAAGTCTTTCACTCATATTCCAACTGCCATACACACGGTCACATGTCCCTTACCAGCCAATAACAGCTCGCAGGCGCTTACTCTCCTCAGGCACACAGGTTTCCATAGCAACCAAGCTATGTATGACCTGTGTAGGGAACTGCCATTTCTACTAGTATATAATGTATCTGGCTTCTTTGCCCCTGCAGTTTGGCTTCAGAGACCCCAGGCATTTAGTGCAAGTTTTGTTTTGTAAATACAGTGAGTCAGACACATGTGAGGCAGAGCTGCTGGGGGGAGAGATGTGAGCAGAGCTGCTGAGACAGACATGTTATGTCTGGGGGAGTCTAAGAGCCACTTGTTCCTCTTTACTTCACAGTATATAGTTTATTTTTTGTTTCCCCCTATATACACACAGGGCCCAGCTAGTAACCGTAGTTAGGGATCCATATATATATACAGTTCAGGGCAGTGATAGGTTAGGCTTCCGAAGGCCAACTAGCTAGTTAGAGGCCCGGTGGCACTAGTAGTTTAGCTGGCAGGTTAAGGACTCAGTGTTAGGGTAGTCAGGCCTGCATCTACTGCCGTCATCGTCGCCCTGCTTGCTGCCTGTGAAGAATCTCATCATCATCATCATCTCCTGATCGGCTGTCTGTCATCTCCTGGAAGAATCCGAGGATCCACAGTCATCCACAGGGGCCCCTGCATCTCTTCTGTTGCCTGGAGGTATTGTGCACTGGACTCTTGCTATATATCTATATATATATACCCGGGTATATAACCTAAGACGGTTGAGGACTTGCTGGTTGTTGTAGTATTGCTGTGTTCTGAGTATATTGTATGTATGTATTATTACCCTGTTGATTCTTATAAAGCTACTGTTATAACCTTATGTGGTATCTGTATGTATTCTTCAGACTGTGAGATTAGTACAGTGATTCTTGTTAAGGCTACTAACTGTACTTCATGGGTAAGTCCCAGGAAGAGATCCTCCCTGTAATACAGAGGCTCTATCCTGGGTGGAGGCACTGATATATTTCATATATGTTCCCACTCTTCCCTTCAGCGAAGGCTTCAGGTCCCATTATACACACAGGTCAGCGCCAGAGTCTGTTGCGGGAGGGATAATACTCATACCCCCCCCCCAAATAGGGCTACATTTGGAGGCACTGCTGAGATTTAGAAGTGGGAATAGTCATTGATATGGAGAAGCGATATAGCTCAGAGGGGAACCTCCCACTAGCTACTACATGGGATTACCGACCTCCTGTTCCTCCACTGGTTCAGGTAAAGGAAGAACCCCGCTCAGCCAGTTACCCCCCCAGTATGGCCGTCGCTAGCAGTTCCTCTAGTGACAGTGCTATTAGCACTTTAGCCAGGCTGACTGAAATGTTAGCTCAGGGCCTGCAGGCCACTCACTACAAGAAACTAAAAGTATTCTCTGGTAATGTCCCAGTACCACAAGGGGAGGAAAACTTTGAGATATGGAAAGAACATACTCTCCAATGCCTGAAGGAATGGTCTTGCTCTGAAGAAGGCAAGCGGCAGCGTATCAGTGAAAGTTTGCGGTCTCCTGCTGCAGAATTGATCCGCTTGTACAGAGACTCTCATGAAGGAGTGAGTGCATTGGACTATATACAAGTACTGTCTGATCACTTCGAGCCATACTATGACCTTGCCCAGATGGTTGCTGATTACCGAATGGTTCGTCAAAAAGAAGGGGAAAATGTCTCTACTTTTATTAACCGTTTACAGCTACTTCTTTCACGTCTGGTGTACCACGCAGCTATATCTACTTCAGAGGTAGACGCTATGAGAACCAGTCAGTTGGTGAGAGGGTTACAACCTCATCATCCTCTTGCTCAAGTACTCAAGGTCTTACTATCTGATAGAGTCCTTCCATTTCCTGACTTAATGAAGTTAGTGAAGAAACAAGAAGCTGACATTAGTTTTAGTACCCCTAAGAAAGCGAAAAGCATCTCTAAAGAAGATGTTGTTCCTAATTCAAACAAGGACAAACCAGCGGAGCGGTCAGAACTTAGACAGTCCGCCACTCCACCCACTGCCACTCAATGGAGGAAGGATGCTAGAACCTGTTATAAATGTGGTCAGACGGGCCATACTGCCAGACAGTGTACGGAGGACAGTGAGGGATTGGGACACAGTGCTGTCTTCTCTATTCAGAATCAAAGACACCAAAGGAAGGCGGGCCGAGTAAATACCAGAGGCGCTATCGCGGGCTCCAGGTCCGTTGTCAAAGTCACTGTCAATGGTCATGCCGCTCCTGCCCTGTTTGATACAGGATCTCAAGTGACCCTGATTTATCGCTCGTTCTACCAAAAGTATCTGAAGGATATACCTCTTCGGTCTACAGGACAAATGAAATTGTGGGGGCTTAATTCAGGATCATATCCTGTAGATGGCAGCCTACAAGTAGTTATAGCTGTCCCTGAATTAGAAGATCAGAGTGTCGCTCCCATGAAGATTACGGCTCTTGTCTGTCCTGATACAGGGGATTCTTGTGCAGCTCCTGTGATACTTGGCACTAATTGTCCCGCAGTGCATTATGCTTTTCAGAAGTTTCTTGGAAGAGATTGGAACCCTGCAGCTCAGCCGGTGAATATATCTTCTGATCTTAGAGAACTCTGTGATGCCCTGTCTACTGGCTATCGACATGGAATGGTATATCATATCGGTGAGAGAACCGTGGAAGTTCCTGCCGGCGGGGAGAGAGTTCTGAGAGTAGCCTCCAGCATTGCTCCCGATTTGCTTGAAGGGGGAGTTATGTCCTTATGGAAACCCCTGAAGAAATGATTAACCAGAATGGCTGGATGGTGATCCCAGAGAGAAAGGACTGGAGAAATAAAGTGGAGTTATCTACCTGTGTGACAGTGAGGAACTGTTCACCGCATCCGATTGTAATTGGACCATACCAGAATGTGGCCCACTGCTACCCTGTGCTTGGAGTAAATCCATACGCTGAAGTGTGCAGGATTCAAATCCGAGATGCAATCCCTAATCTCAATCTTGACTTGAGTGATCCACATTTACCAGAGGCCTGGAATCAGCGACTGACACAGAAGTTGTCTGAATTATTGGAAGTGTTCTCCATGGATGATATGGATGTAGGTTGTGCTAAAAGTGCTCAACACACTTTCCGATTGACCGATTCTACTCCCTTCCGGGAGCGACCACGGAGAGTTGCTCCAAAGGATGTTGATGAGTTAAGACAGACTCTACAGCAAATGAAAGGTCAGGGGATCATTGTGGACAGTAAGAGCCCCTATGCCTCACCTATTGTGGTGGTAAGAAAAAAAATCTGGAGCAATTCGCCTATGTGTGGATTGCAGAACTCTGAACCGGAGAACCTTACCTGATCAGTATACACTGCCGAGAATTGAAGAAGCTCTGGAAGCTCTGAATGGAAACTGTTGGTTCACAGTGCTGGACCTAAGATCGGGATACTATCAAGTCCCAATGGCACCTGAGGATCAGGAAAAGACAGCCTTCATATGCCCCTTGGGTTTCTTTCAGTTCACTCGTATGCCGCAAGGTACAAAAGGTGCGCCAGCAACGTTCCAAAGGTTGATGGAAAGAGTGTTAGGTGATTTAGTGCCCCGGGAATGCCTTGTATATCTTGATGACATTATTGTGTTTGGAAAGACGCTGGAAGAACATGAAGAACGACTCATGAGAGTACTCCATCGCTTAAAAGAAGAGGGGCTGAAGTTGTCGGCTGACAAATGCAAATTTTGTAGATCTTCGGTCACTTATGTAGGTCATATTGTTTCTGCTGAAGGAGTTGCTACCGATCCTGGTAAGATTGAAGCTGTGGTGAATTGGCCCCGACCGCAAAATATTACGGAGTTGCAATCTTTCTTGGGGTTTTGTGGATTCTATCGACGATTTGTGGAAGGATATTCAAAAATTGCTCGAGCCCTCCTCGACCTGTTGAAGAGTGATGCAGGAGATCCGGGAAAGAAGAAAGGGTCTTCCAAAAGCCTTTTTGGCGATAGGTGGACTGCGGATTGTGAAGAAGCATTTAAGTTGTTGAAGAAGAAATTGACAGAAGCTCCCGTTCTGGCTTATGCTGATGCACAGAAGCCATATGTGCTACATGTAGATGCCAGCTTTGAAGGATTAGGTGGCGTGCTGCACCAAGAATACCCGGCCGGGTTACGGCCCATAGCTTTCATAAGTCGAAGTCTTTCTCCCAGCGAGAAAAAATTATCCAGTACATAAATTGGCGTTTTTGGCGCTCAAGTGGGCCATTGTTGATAAATTACATGACTATTTATACGGAGCCACGTTTGAAGTAAGAACAGACAACAATCCACTGACATACGTTTTGTCAACCGCTAAACTCGATGCTACAGGACATCGCTGGTTGGCAGCTTTATCCAACTACCAATTCACACTCAAGTATAAATCGGGGCCTAAGAACATTGGGGCAGATGCTCTATCAAGACGGCCTGGATTACCTAGTCCGGAAGTAGTGGATGAATGGGAAGAAGTGCCAAGTCCTGGAGTAGGAGCTTTGTGTGCCATGGCTGCTGTAGTTGAAGACCGAGTAGCCTTTTCTGAAACTCGGCTTATTGACTCTATTGGGGGAGGTCCCGAAGCTGTACCAGACATGTTTGCCTACCCTGCCGCTTTAGGATCCTTTGAGAGTTGTTCTATATCTTCAAAGCGAATGATCTGGAGTCAAAAGACTGATCCTTTAATTGGACCTCTTTATCAAGCAGTGAGTTCTCAAGACAGAGAAATGTTAAAGACATCCCTACCCTCTGAATGCAGTCAACTTCTACGAGATTGGGAGAAGTTTGAAATAGACAATGGCCTACTTTATCGTGTGGTGCTGTATCATGATCACCCTGGAAGGCGCCAACTAGTTATTCCAAGCTGCTTTCAGAAGATGATTTTCCGAAGTCTGCATGATTATCATGGTCATTTGGGACCTGAGAAGACTTATGGCCTAATACAAGACCGATTCTACTGGCCCAAAATGAGAGATACCGTGACTCGTCTGTGTAGGTGCTGTCGCAGATGTTTGCAGAGGAAGACTGTCCCGGTTCGAGCGGCCTTCATGGGACACTTGAAGAGTTCGGGGCCCCATGGATCTTGTCTGCATAGACTTCCTTTGTATTGACAACGACTCCAGAGGATTTGGAAATGTATTGGTGGTGACTGATCACTTCACACGATATGCTCAAGCCTTTCCGACTAAGGATCAAAAAGCAGTCACTGTTGCAAGAGTGCTTTGGGAAAAGTATTTTATCCATTATGGCTTACCACACCGGTTGCATTCTGATCAAGGCCGGGATTTTGAGAGTAACCTGATCAAAGAGTTACTTCAGTTGTTGAACATCCGCAAAAGTCGGACGACGCCTTACCATCCAGAGGGAGATGCCCTTCCTGAAAGATTTAACAGGACTTTACTTGATATGCTTGGTACCTTACGAATTGAGGATAAGCGATCCTGGAGTCGAAAAGTGGAGGCTATGGTGCATGCCTATAATAGTACAAGGCACGAGAGCACAGGATATTCACCATACTTTCTGATGTTTGGAAGAGAGCCTAGGCTACCTATTGACATCTTGTTGGGAGTCTCTACCGATGGTATCAGTCATCGAGATCATTACCGATACGTGGCACGTTTGAAAGAAACGCTTAAGAGTGCTTATCAGCTGGCTGAGGAAAATGCGGCCAAAGTGAATGAAGGAAATAAAAGGAGATTTGATCTTCGAGTAAGATACCGAGAATTGAACCCTGGGGACCATGTTCTGCAACGGAATTTGGGAGCATCTGCAAAACATAAGCTGGCTGATCGATGGCGGAGTGAACTCTTTACAGTGGTAGATCGTTTGCCTGGAATACCAGTCTACAAGATAAAAGGACGGGACGGGAGGATCAGGACTTGGCATAGAAATCATTTGTTGCCTGTACCTCAGATTGATGGTATGGATATCTCCAATGATGGCTCGGCCTGCGATTCTCCACAGTCCTTAGCCGATATTCCACCTGACCTTCCTGAGACTCCTGAGAGTGATTGGACTGTGGCTCCTGAAGTTCCTAGATCACCAGTATCTTCTCCTTCAGGGAGACCTATGAACCCTCAAACTCCAGAATTCGTACCTAGATCTGTGTCTACAGATGAGCAGGGATCTAGCTCTCCTACGCCACCAGCACCATCCCCTCCCATGGCAGACAACCCTAGTTTAGGGCCTGGACATGCTAGTTTACCTCAGAGAGAGGTACGGAGAGGAGAGAGAATTAGACACCCTCCACCTATGCTGACATATGATAGTTTGGGGGACCCCAGATTTACTACTCAGCCTCATTTATACCATGCTTGGGTGGGTGCAGTGTCCACTTTGGTCAATATGTTACCAATTTTCGCTCCTGCTGGCATGTATACCTATTAACCTGTTGTGACTCTGTAAATGCAAAAGCAACCATATTGATATTGTCATTGGTAATGTTGACTGTATACTATGACTTTGTATGTCTTTGACGTGACGTAAAGATTTCACCAGAGGGAGAGTGTAGGGAACTGCCATTTCTACTAGTATATAATGTATCTGGCTTCTTTGCCCCTGCAGTTTGGCTTCAGAGACCCCAGGCATTTAGTGCAAGTTTTGTTTTGTAAATACAGTGAGTCAGACACATGTGAGGCAGAGCTGCTGGGGGGGAGAGATGTGAGCAGAGCTGCTGAGACAGACATGTTATGTCTGGGGGAGTCTAAGAGCCACTTGTTCCTCTTTACTTCACAGTATATAGTTAGGTATGTGTTACCCCCTATATACTCACAGTACCTAGCTAGTAACCGTAGTTAGGGATCCATATATATATACAGTTCAGGGCAGTGATAGGTTAGGCTTCCGAAGGCCAACTAGCTAGTTAGAGGCCCGGTGGCACTAGTAGTTTAGCTGGCAGGTTAAGGACTCAGTGTTAGGGTAGTCAGGCCTGCATCTACTGCCGTCACCGTCGCCCTGTTTGCTGCCTGTGAAGAATCTCATCATCATCAT